>JALPQI010010164.1:0-39414 GCA_025490895.1 Thaumatotibia leucotreta | reverse complement strand
GATGAATAAAATATATCATTTTTAGAGTCACATGTTTTTGTACCTAGACATCTAGGTATTAAGGTCAACTTAGAATGTAGTACTTCCTGCCTTAAGTGGATGAAATAATTAGATAAAAATATTCGCAACATTCGCGTCAATTTTTTGCGAATGCGAATATTTTAAAACATGCGAATATTCACGAATGCGAATGCGAATGCAAATATTGGTTACATCGCCAGTGTATATGCCGATTGTATTGCTGAAGTCGAATTATTAGATTTACACCCTGTATATCTTTATCCTGTCATTTCGACAGTACACGTTCATAAAATTTTGTCATCCTCAGGGGCTCATGCATAAATCATGCGAGGTTTTTTCGGCTACTTTTTGAAACAACCACCCGCCCCCCTGATGATGTTTGGTGAGTTTCTTGACTATCCCCCCCCCCCCTAGCAGCCTCACGCGTATTTTTCTCATTCAATATATTTCTTAGTTGATTCGTCGTAGAAAAATACACGCGAGGTCTGCTTGTAAACTAACGTGATCTTTCATGATGTTTTCTTGGACCCCCTCCCCCCCTATAGGACCTCACGTGATTTATGCACAAGCCCCAGGGTACGTAGCCAAGATGGCAACCGCTAACGCTCATTCGTGAATCGTGAGCGAAAGGCAACTGTCTTTGTCTCATAAGAAAGAGTTGTCACTCTTCTGTCTCGTCGACAGAAAAAACTACGAAAACAGCGGACCTATTTCTCGAAAGCTTGTAACTTGTAATACAAGCGGATGTCCTTATCTAATCAATAGTGTTAAAAAGAGACTTCCACATGTATTACAAGTTACAAGCGTTCGAGAAATGGGCCCCTAGCCTAGCCAATATGCAATTCTGCAATCGTATACGATAAGCGATAAGTATACTTAATAAATGTATGACAATGACGGATTCGTATGAAAAGTCTCGTGATCATTCCCATACATTATTATGGTCACGTGACTTATCGCTTATGGTATACGATTGCAAAATGGCATCGTGGCTAGGCCTTCAGCGTTAGCGATTGGCAACTTGGCTAAGTACGCGCTCTGGGCTATAGTGTTTTAGTTCTCTATGGTTTTATGTTAATATCCTCTATGATATAATTGGTCGACGACATTCGTAAGATTGCGGGCCACTTCTGGGTTAGATTGGCTCAGGACCGAGATGAGTGACGTACTCTACGAACAAATAAAACATGGAAGCCGCAGGCTATACTGAATTGCCTTTCAAAAACGGTCCTGAATTTTAGTTGACAACTGTCACCCCGTCTTTAATGCATCACGGTAATGAATTACAATATCAACCTATAAAAACTTAAACCGTCATTTAAAAATAATCGTGATTGGTCCATCAAAGTTTTGATTGGCTATATTCTATAATCATATGTCAAAGATGTTGCGCCGAAATATGCGCGGTGTTAAGAAAAGTGCTATTATACTGCCCATCTTGGCACAATTGAACAATTGGCTTTGGGGGCATTTTTGAGCTGGGGTTAGATGTCCATGTTATATATGATCGCAGGGCGTACTAGAAGAGCGGTCTATGCTCAGCAGTGGGCGATAAATGGCTGAAATGATGATGATGAAGATATAATTAATACCGACACAATCTGTTCCAGGGTTTAGCGACTCATTAGTACCGTCTCGAAACTATCTCAATTATTTATCTCTTATTTACATAATTATCCAAGTTTCGCTATTATGTCTCTGCTAACGTCTCGAGCTGTGCTGTACAGTTGGAGGCAAATTGGTACAGTCGGCGTCAAATAGTTGGCAACAGCGACAGTAGACAAATAGGCATTTGCCGTAACGAAACGTGGGTTTTAGTACCATGAACCAATATTGTAAGGTTACTTTAAGGTAACATTTACCACAAAAGCGTAATTAGTATTTCAAATGTTATCACATCACGTAGAAAAAATTGTTAGATAAGTAGTTGTGACAGTCAATTTGTATTTGACACTGACTGTACTATATATAATAATAATGATGATAACTGTAGTTAAATTCAATTACTTAGTTCATATTATACACACGAATCAATAAAATTATTATCTACTAAAATGTAGATTGCAGTAATTTTTGCACAGAAATTCTATTAAATAAATTGAAAAGAACTTAAAAGAATATGTCATTTGGCAGTATGTAAACGTGATGTCACGTTTGTGTATTTCATATAAAACTTCATAGTAGCGATAGTTTTGACAGTTAGAAAAAATATGTTGATTGGACTTGCCAGTCATCATACCTAAAGGGTGAAACATGAGTAGTGAACAGTAATACGTTTTTCTAACTCTATAAACAACTAACAATTAAATGCCCCACAAGTTACTTAAAAATTTACAAGTTATTTATTTATTTTTTGTATTTTTTTGGGTGTATTTTTTGGCTTTATTATATTATATAACGATTTTTAAGATAAATTAATGGAATAATTTAAATTACCTCTTCAAATTGAAGTAATTAGTAACAGCAATTTTGTCATTTCGTGTAAAATTAAATGACATCTATTACATTTAACGTTTTAAATAGCTTAAATAGCCGTTATCATTTCTAAAACACAGCTTAAAAATTAGAAAAAGCCACAAAAAAAATGACTACTTAACTATTTCATGATTAAGTAACTTGTGGGGCATTCAATTGTTAGTTTTTTATAGAGTTAGAAAAACGTATTACTGTTCACGACTCATGTTTTACCCTGTATTGCAGATGTCTCGGTTAGCTTTCTTGTTTTTAATAAGTATTGTGTTGTGATAATTTATCCGTAAGGTAAAATTTAGTATTGAAAAATCACCCAAGAGATGTGCTGTCGCTATGAGATATATCGTAGGGTCCGGAGCGCTCAAAAAACCTAACAGGAAACGGAAATGCACTTATTTTTGACCATCCTGTACATCGTCGCCTATTGTCGTCATTCCTATACGCAGCGCTCAAAATATGCATATATATATCTTGGAACATTTTACACAAATCGACCTAGTCCCACGGTAAGCTCAATTAAGGCTTGTGATGTGGGTACCAAGCGACGACATATATAATAGATAGATACATATGTATACAGGGTGTTTGGTTAGCGGTGTCGGAGCTTTTAAGGGCTTAAACTACAATCAATTTTATCGATAAATTATCATACATTTTTTTTTGTGCCAACGATAATTAAATGGCTGCCATTTTAAAATTTCAAATAGACGAAAATGGGCGCACGTGATATTTCTGGAATTATACGTTTGCTGTCGGTCCTATCCCTGCAAAAAAAATCTCGTTAGAGAGCTCATTAGATAAGCAAACTAATTAAGCTAATCATTTGACTCAACTATTTGAACAACAAGGCTAAACAATTTCTTAAAATTAAAAATATAAAAAAATTCACCTTAATTTTTCAATTAATTTAATTTTGCATGAAAACTAGGTCGTTAATATAGGTTTTTGGTGTTGTTATTGATTAGTACAGTATGTTAGCTAAAAAATAACACCATAATTACAGTTATACTTTAAGTACTTTAGGAATTACAAGTGCTCAAACATGTACTGGATGGATGGAAGGCGGCCACTTCACTAGTCAGTACACTGCTGACATTCATTTGTTTATGGATTTTGCATCGGGAAGCTGTTTTGGTGAATGTTTGAGCACTTGTAATTCCTAAAGTACTTAAGGTATAACTGTAATTTTGGTGTTATTTTTTAGCTAACATACTGTACTAATAAATAACAACACCAAAAACCTATCTTAACGACCTAGTTTTCATGCAAAATTAAAGTAATTGAAAAATTAAGGTGATTTTTTTTCTATTTTTAATTTAAAAAAATTTTTTTAGCCTTGTTGTTCAAATAGTTGAGTCATATGATTAGCTGAATTAGTTTGCTTATCTAATGAGCTCTCTAACGAGATTTTTTTTTGCAAGGATAGGACCGAAAACAAACGTATAATTCCAGAACAATCACGTGCGCCCGTATTCGTCTATTTGAAATTTTAAAATGGCCGCCATTTAATTATCGTTGGCACAAAAAAAAAATTGTATGGTAATTTATCGATAAAATTGATTGTAGTTTAAGCCCTTAAAAGCTCCGACACCGCTAACCAAACACCCTGTATATACTTAAATATATAAACAGCCATGACCAAGGAACAAATATTTGTGATAAATTGATGTGTGATTCGAACCCGGAACCTCCGGCTTCTTAGGCTGACAACTAGGGTACGGAGGCTGACAAAACACCTCTACGGTTATGGCAATAAAGGCGTGTTCAGATATTTTCAAACGCTCCAAACGCTACGATGTATCTGATGGCGGTACTGCGGTGCATACAGAATCCGATTGTATCGATAATAAGTCTATATTGAGTACGTAGGCGGATCGCTAAGTCATAGACACCCTAAGCACTCAATCAAACTAATAGTCTACCCACGTAGGCTCCGCTAAGCCCTACTAAATGGAGTATTCCGACGGGAACATGGCACTGTTAATAGCTAAAGGATTTCACCGTTGTATTTACTTCACGTCGTATATGCAACTCTGCGACCATATATAACATGGACATCTAACGCCGGCTCCAAAATGCCCCCAAAATCAATTATTCAATTGTGCGAAGATGGGCAGGACATAGCGCTTTTCATAACACCGCTCGTATTTCGGCGCAACATCTTTGACAAATGTTATACCTATACTATACTTTACCTATTCTCCTTATACCTATTCTCTAAACACAATTACTTCGAAATAAATCGTATAAATTATTTCGCACATTCCCATGAATTTAACCATACATGTTATATTTAATATAAGCCAAAAAAGTTTTTCTTCTCGCGCCTCGCAGATTTAAATAAAATAAAAAATAAATAAATATCTTGGGACATCTTACACAAATCGACCTAGTCCCACGGTAAGCTCAATTAAGGCTTGTGATGTGGGTACCAGGCGACGATATATATAATAGATAGATACATATCGATACTTAAATACATAGACAGCCAAGACCAAGGAACAAACATTTGTGATAAATAAATACACAAAGAATGCCCTCGCCGGGATTCGAACCCGGAACCTCCAGCTTCGTAGGCAGGGTCACTACCAACTAGGCTACGGAGGCCGACAATATTATTAACTATTTATATTATTAACTTAAATGTGTGCCTACAGTAGCCCTACCATGAGTTGGAAAGTAAAGGATACGTTAGCTTTCACTCGATACGTAATGCATTCCTGCTTTACGTATCGAGACTATCGAGTAAAACCTAACGTTACCGATACTTGCAAAGTCATGGTACGGCTTGTGTGTGCCTGGGTGAATATCTGAGCGTTTCCACCGCCTAATTTTGGTGGCATCATTTTTGGCGAAGTTTATATTCGTTACAATGTGCTACTTTGTTATTTGAAGGAGGCACGGTACCTTATACAAATGACGAAGTATAACATTGAGACGTTTAAAAGCTTCGGCAAAAATGATGCCACCAAAATTAGGCGGTTGAAACGCTCAGATATTCATCAGCCTACTACTCGTATTCGTGTGCGTTACTACCGCGCGTTTACTTCCTATCCAGGATGCTTAGCCAAGTTCCCAAGCGCTAACGCTTAGTAGCGTATCGTACTTTTCCCTCTCTGTCACTCTTTCATATTAGTGCGACAAAAACAGTTAGCTGCCTTTCGTTTACGATTGACGATTAACCGTTAGCGATTGGCAACTTGGCTAAGCACCCAGCTCGCTCGCGCCAATATGGAAGTGGAATTCTTTACCGGCACATGTGTTTCCGCATACCTATAAGTTGGGACCCTTTAATTAAACGAAGCGTGAAGAAGCATCTAGCGGGCCAGCAAGGTGGTGGCAACTAACAGGTTACTGATTGTCTCCTGTTCGTTGCCGCCGCGATTTGGGCTCTACTTTTCACTTACGATCAGGTGGAGTGGAGCCACTTTGTTGTGCCAACATAAAAAAAAATATATGCAAGTAGGAGGAGGATGGATAGAAAGTAAACGCTCGTTAATAACGAAGCAGCAACTCATGGTACTGTAGGCACAATCCCCGGGAAGAAAGTTAAACATTAAGCGACACACATTACCTTCAAAGTTCTTTATTGTGTTGAAGACTTAGAAACTCGTATGGAACATAATGCTAGAACGTAGAACTTTGTCGTGTGTTATTTATTTCTGTGTTAAGTCAAGTATATCATTGTAATAGGATTCAAAACTTTACGCTTATTCTTTTGAGTTTGCCTTATAATGTAGCATATAATACATAAGTAATAACCAATAAATAACCTTAGATATCTTACACAAATCAAGCTAGTCTCGTACGGTAAGCTCAATTAAGTCTTGTGATGTGGTGTGGGTACCAAGCGACGATATACATAATCGATACTTAAATACATAGACAGCCATCATCAAGGAACAAATATTTGCGATAAATAATTACACAAATAAAGCCCTCGCCGGGATTCGAACCCGGGACCTCCAGCTTCGTAGGTAGGGTCACTACAATACCAACTAGACTACGGAGGCTGGCAAATACATATCAGTCAATCAAAATATTACCTACGTTACGACACAAGTGCGAAAAATATGAAATTCGAAATGAGCGGCCATGTTTTAAAACGACACGAGTTACGAATTTCCTTTTTGCATGTGTCTTGTACGATTTTCTAGTACAGATGGCCCTCCGAAGTTTTGGACCTGACGTAAAATGAGCCACTTCCCGCACTAGCGCGTAAAAAACGCACCATCTGTACTAAAAATATTATTCGATTAATGTAATTAATTTAGACAATTACTTTGCACAGTATTTCTGGCTCAATAGGTATAACACTCGTTCAATGTATAGCGTACTGCTCAGGGTGCTTAGACAAATTGCCAATCGCTAACGCTTAATCGTCAATCGTAAACGAAAGGCAGTTAACTGTCTCTGTCGCACTAATATGAAAGAGTGACAGAGAGGGAAAACTACGATACGCTACTAAGCGTTAGCGATTGGCAACTTGGCTAAGCATCCAGCTGTCAAACGCTACGAGTAGTCTGCACAACCTGTCATTTTCAAGAGCTAATTATCGATTGCTTCTTTCTAAACTTTTGTCAGGTAAATAAATATTTTTATTTTTAAAAATGGTGAGTTTCTAACTATGAAGATAACCCACTGTGTAACGTTTATTTCGAGTCTTGAGGTGCATTTAGACCAAACGAGCATTGGCTCATTCTATCCCCCACTCTACGAAATCAACGAATTTCGACGAATCACGTTTTGTGTGACGAACGGATTTCGTAGAGTGGGGGATAGGATGAACGAATGCTCGTTTGGTCTAAATACACTTTGTAGTTTGGTAAGTTTTTCCATAGTATAGTCAAGGGCATACATTGTATACAATTTTAGAATTTAGGCATAAGTATAAAAGTGTATAAGTGGTTTGTAATTTATTTATGCCCTTAACCGAACCTACGATCAGGAATATCACGTCCACAGATGTCATTATATACCATAGATCAAGCAAACGTATCTACTTAGCGTGTCATATGAACTCGGTGAAATCCACTGAGTTGTCCGTCTTTAATCGCAGCTTGCAGCTTTCGGGCGTCAAATTTTGTAAGTTGAAGTGAACAAAAACATTAATAATGCCTCCTTAAGTAATATTAATTGCAACAACACAAAAAAATATGAATACTCAAGGGCCTGAGACATATTTAAAATTATAGGCAAGTAACAACTTCAGTACAAAATCTGACACGCTCGGCCGCCATACAAATGAATGAACTTGTTTCTTCTATCCAAATCTAATTCTGTGGTCACGTCTCTAACCCCGGTCTCCTTCGCCTTAGTAACAGACTTTATTATGAACGATATAATTTCAAATCGAATTTAGAACGAATTATCCCTTGAAAAAAAAAATTACTCCTTTTAACGCAAATATTAATTAAGAGTTCGGACTAAAACATTTAAATCCCGTGACGTGGGCGTTTTAATTTGAAGAAGATTATAGCCTAAATATTTTTTCCAATATTCTTATTCTAGTCAAGGAGATTGTATTATACCTAATATTCTGTATGTGGGTGAATCATTTTTTCTGTGGTTGCCATAGTTTCGGTCACCTGAGTCACGCTAGTTTTATGCAAAGTTATGCTACTTAAATTATGCAAACTTGCATTATGTTTGTAGGTACCTAGATAAGGAAAGGGTTTATTAATACCTATCAGAAAAATGGATGCTTGTTTAGTTTAAGTTGCATAATTTTACATGAAACTGGTAAAGTACATATCTAGTACTTTACAATTGTGTTTTTAGACACATTAAGTACGCTAAAATACTTTATTTCGAAGTTAATTGAAAACTTCATTTAGTCAGTAATCTCCTATTACCCTCCAGATACTGTTAGGTATTCTTCCTGCGTGTACTTTATTTGTTTCACTTTTTAAGGTCTAAACCCACTATACCGTACCATACCATGAACGTATCAGACAAAAAAATATTCTTTGTATTGAAAAGTATGAGACGGTGTTGGCCGGCGCCGGAACGTTCCTAGTGGGCATAGTCTCATACTTTTCAATACAAATAATATTTTTTTGTCTGATACGTAAGATACGTTCATGCTACGGTCATGGTATGGTATGGTCTAGTGGGTTTAGTTAGACCTTTAAACGGACAAAACAAAATCTGGCAATTCTAGTGAGAAACCCAGCATTAGATCCGTCTTCGTACGTTGCTCAAAAGCTTCGCTAAGCCAACTTAGCAACTATTATTGTAATGGGTAAATTTACCTGCTGGTCGGTTGATATACCTGATAGGTACAGTCAGCCAATTAGATCCAATTTTTTTTTCGTTGTGTAAATGCTTTTCTCAAACATGCAATGAAATATTGTCATTATGTTCGTCATAATAGGCTTTAAAGTGTGACGTTGCAGGCGGATATACTCGAGATAATAGTAAAGGATTTTCATACGAATTTAACGGCCTAGGCCGGTAAGTACCTAATATTTTTTTAAAACATGGCGTCGGTTTTCATGAACAGGCTAAACAGCTAAATTCTGTTTTTTTGATTGTCTTATTTTTTATTTCATTGCATAATATGTTTGAGAAAAGCACTATACATGCCTCGCCGTTCGCCGTGAAATGGGCTTACCGGCTTCGTATCACTGTCCATACCTACTCAGCCGGTAAGCGCATCTTTCCCGGCGTCTGCAGTAATGTACTATTACGCATCAGGTATGATGGACTATGGAGCATTGACCTCCACTTTCACGCTTTTGCTGGCGTGACGAAGGATAGCTATGAGCATTCTACTGCGTCAAACCAATTAGACCATTAGGCCACTCAGGCATTAAGACAAATCGACGCTATAAATCAAATTTTAAGAGATCTCTTAGATACTTACTACTTGTAAGTTGCCTTACTACTTGGCGCTTCAACTTAAAAATCTTAAATAATTTGATACCTGGAATAGAAGTTGAACTACTAGGGAAAGATAATAAGTTTGACCCTTTCAATTGCTCATTGCATAGTTTAAAAACGCTTGTTAGGCGTAAGATTATGTAATACTATATGCCTACTTAAACTAATAGCAGTTATAATAACTGCTATTATATACCAACCTAAGATAAAGACAACAATAATTGTTGTCTTTATCTTAGGTTGGTATAAATAGGTACCTACATTGTTTACCATGTAGTTTTAAGTGTGATTAATATTGGGTACATTAACCCGGCGAGCATGAGGTGAAAAAATGTCATTGGAAAATAGACTTTGTCATTATTGACACAAGTGACAGGGGTGGGTATGAGATACCCTGGGTCATGCTCCCCGGGTTAAGGAACCGCCAGGTCTGTTTATGCCTATTTATCTTGTACTTGTGTACTTCTTGTAACTTTAATGATGTGACTGTTCTGGGTCTGATAAAAAAAAATTGATCAACAAATTCTAATTCAAAAATTATTCATATGGATATCGATAGAATAGTCGATGCTTGACTATAAATCACTGGTGAATTGGACCAATTTTTTCAAAATCGTCCTCGCACTTTTTGGTAACAGGCATTTTATATTTCTTCTCAGAGCTCTTTCCATCCTAATAAAAAAAATGTACCAAATTTTTTTTTTTTTAATTACTCATTTGTTTATCGCCATACAAAATGTATAAAAAAAATGGTAACGGAATGGAAAAGAAAACCTTGGTACAATAATTTTCTCCTATCAGGATCGAAATACCTCACGATTCTGAGTGGAAATCAAATTAAAAATTCCAAAGCCAAAAAAAGGCCGGTTCTTCTCCGGGTCAGTGGTGTAGGGTTAGAACCGGAAGTAGTTCTAATTTGATGTGTAAATTAGACCATTCAAAAGAGTTTGTTGCTATCCCAATTTGAATAAAGAATCATTCAAGCCTCCAAGCAAGGTAGTGACCCTGCCTACGAAGCTGGAGGTTCCGGGTTCGAATCCCCGCGAGGGCATTATTTGTGTATTTATTTATCACAAATATTTGTTCCTTGGTCATGGCTGTCTATGTATTTAAGTATGTAATATGTATCTATCTATTATATATATCCTCGCCTGGTAGTGGTGATATGTGTAAGATGTTCCAAGATATTTATTTATTTATTTATTTTACTTTGAAAAAGTGGGACAACTTTGAAAAAAAAGGCCCAAACGCGCATTTTTGCTCTGGGCTTTGAAAGAAAGAAAGAAAAAACATTTATTTGTGACACAACATAATATACACGTTAAATACAAACAAAACACGAATATAAAAATAGAAAAACAAATTGTGTCACAAAATGGTCTCCAATTCAGCATATTGCTGGCTTTGCTCATAATTCGCTGACTGTACTTGTATAGTCTATGACGTAAACTGACATTTCAAAGTTCCGCAGGTAAGATTTCAGGTTAACCTTGCCCTTCTAATCTCGAAACTTCGTAAGGATTATGTATATAAATAGGTGTAATAAACCAGGCCCAAGTCAGCCGAAATGTTACCTGGTTAGACGTAGATAATAATTTAAGTCCGTCACACACGAAGCGGTAATACATGTACATTCATACAGCGTGGGTATTTGATACGGGCGAATAATTAATCCAGCTATAATATCGGATCCTACGAGTCGTATATGATAATCATTTCGTTAAATTTTGTTGTTAATTAGGTGTAATGATTTTTCTAAAGTGCAACCCAGCCGCAAAGTATAGCAACCAACTGACAGGAGACTCGTATGACGTTTAGATACCTACTTATGTACTTTAAGTAATATGGCTACCAGTGGATGCAATACATTGCGTGCTCAATTATTTTGTATGAAAAAAAATAGGTACCTTAATTTCCTAAAATATGTAAACAGGTTCCCTAGGTCCGATAGTAATCGCCACTAAAATATTCGCCCGTATCAAATACACACCTGTAGGCTTAGCACATGATTGGTGCGACAGTATGTCACCGCGAGATAGATCTCCCGTCCTTCACTAGTTACATTAACAAAGGAGGGACGTATAGACTATCTCGCGGCGACATACTGTCGCGCCAATCATGTGCTAAGTATACTGGGTGCTTAGCCAAGTTGCCAATCGCTAACGCTTAATCGTCAATCGTAAGCGAAAGGCAGCTAACTGTCTTTGTCGCACTAATATGAAAGAGTGACAGAGAGGGAAAACTACGATACGCTACTAAGCGTTTGCGATTGGCAACATGGCTAAGCATCCTGTATACCGTAAATAAATTATAGCTCAGTATCTTATGGCATACTGATGGTATTTCAAGAATTCGCTTGCGTGGCGTGCATGTACGCGTAAATACGGGGCAAACCATGAATTTAGTAAATCGAAAATTTCGAGCATCTATCCGTGTCACACTTACGACGTTTCTGTTGGAGCGACAAAGACAGATGCTTGACTTTTCGATTTTAGAAGTTCACACTGAGTTGAAAGTCACTAAGTAAGTACCTGCTGCGTCCAGTGGCCAAGTCTTTTTGCTTCTGTTCCGTCTCGTATTTCCTCTGTAGCTCACGAACGTGCTCTTGTCTGATCAACTTCTTCAGGGCTTCGAACCTGTCAAATAAAACGTTACATTCAGAACCTGTTTCGATATTTTTTCTTTGGTATATGGCAACTAATGTTCAAATTTATATGCATAGTAGTATTATAACTTAAATAATGGAATAAAAAAAGGATAAGTTTAATTTATAGTATTTATTGATTGTTGAAATTAGTTATTAGGTTCTCATGTCGAATAAATTAAAATATCGACATATTCGGAAAATATTCAATAAAAGAAATATGTCGTTAAATTTATTAATAATTATTTCACAAATTATAGTAATAAAACAATTTGTACCAATTAATTTTTAGTTTTTAAAATTAATTGGTACAAATTGTTTTTTCCATACTATTTAACTAATCACTCACTTTGTATGAGGGGTTACATTTTTTTAATATTTCGATGTGGGTACTGCTATTTGGTCGGTAGCGGGAAGGGTCGTCGTTCCGTTCCACCCTGTATATATCTTTCCTAAGATGTACATGTTTTCTTTAGGTTTGTCTCGATGCTGTCGATGCTCGATGTTCAACTTTTGCAGTACGGTTCTAATAATATGTATACGATTTTGATCCTTATGCCTTTGACATACGTTCCAAAATATATACATGTTATTAGACGTGACTGTAATATTCGTAGTGATATATATAAATAATCTTACCTGTCTCTTTGCGGTGGTACCATGAAGGTGGGCCCCCGAGGCCTCGAAGGGCCTGGGTACCGCAGGATCTTGCCCGAGGTGTGTGGCACGTTGAGCATTCCGAACATCTGGAAAGATATTATCGTTATATAACGTAAACAAAGTATTTTTCCTAACTAGTGCGGAAAAGTAACCTTTGTGCGTAAATTTCTTTTTTCAAGGCACTTGTTATGAAAAAAGTCGTTCGATACACGTGTAAAAACTTCTTTTTAACTCGGGTGATTGTCACCCTTGTTTCACTCGGGTCTCCAACTTTCACCCTCGTCGAAATAGTACATTTCCTACCTAGTGTAATTTTTTTTTATCAACAATATTAATTTTTAGGTACAACTCGCACTTGACCGAAATTTTGAAAATGCCAAAATTGTTATCTCAAAAAAATACCTCATGTCTCTTAAGACAGCTTCCTTGTATCTTCTATAGTTTCCGATGTCCCTATACTGTCCCACTTAAAAAAACACTCTGTATATTGTATACATATGTATTTAATAGATATGTATACAATGTATACTTGATAACTAAATACTAAAAAACAATCATGATGAAAAAGTAAACATTTGTGATAAACATTCAAATATTTTTTTTTCGCCGGGATTTGAACCCGGAACCTCTAGCTTCATAGGCACTCAGCTATGGAGGCCGTCTAAAACACCACCGTTATAAAAGTATTTTATTTCTCCTAACTAAATCAAACTCCCAATCACAACAAAAAATACTTAATAACAAGATTATAATCTACCTACACGTAAGAAAAAATAAACCCGATTTATGAAACAAAAAAGTATATCCATTGTTTCAAAATGGCACCTACAAAGACTTACAAATAGCCGCAGCGCGTTCGAAAACTTGGGAACGAGCGAAACAAAGAAATCACTTCAAAGACAGTTCTTGTTGCGATTTTTTTTCTATTATTAAGTTTCTGTAGCAATTTGCTACGCCAAGGATCGCTTTGAAGCGAAATTCAAATCGTTTTCTTTGAATGGAAGCTTGGTTTATTTTAAATTTCTGCGTATCTGTTTGGCACGTGTATTTCTGAATGGTTAGTTTATTTTTAAACCGTTGACTGAATGACTGGGAGTACCATGCCATCCTAAAAATGAGCGTAACATTATATTATTATGATATAAAAAATATCACGTGTTTTTTATGGATTTGATATGAGTATGATTTAATAATAGAGACAGATGGAAAATCGTTACATTTTTTTTTACAAGGCTTGTACAAACCAAACTAATTTTGTGAATCTAACCTACATTTTCAACACGTTCGTCATCTGGCCTTGTGGCGCAACGGATAACGCGTCTGACTACGGATCAGAAGATTCCAGGTTCGAATCCTGGCAAGGTCGCATGACATTCTTTTTTATTTTTTTATTTTTATGCGAGTTACTTAAATTAAATGATATTATATTTATTTTAAAATTAATATTTGTAATAATTCATGAGTAGGTACCTAAATATTTGTATAATTGCTTTATTTTTTGATAAAAGTACTCAATTGATTATACCTTGTACTTAAAAACGACATTTTTTTGTTTTAAAAAAATGTTTTCATTTTCTTTTATACACCTTTAAAGAGTCAAATATTATTTTACGTTATAAATTCCGACAAAAATGCAAAGGAGTGACAACAATAAAAGTAAAAAAATATACTAAGTAAATAAACCATCTATTGTCGCTCCCGGTGTAAAAGTGCCCATAACACTCGCAGCGTTTCCATGTTGAGAATAGCCATGGACAGCCTTTACACTAGAAACGACCTACTTTTATTGTTTTTAAGTTTGTTTTAATAGGTATTAATTAATGGTGATATTTAAATTCTTAAAATATAGGTAACATTACATTTTCTTCGGTTTTTAAGTTAGTTTTAGTAAGTATTAATTAATGGTGATATTTAAATTCTTAAAAAAATAGGTAGCATAAAATTTTCTTCGGTTACCGCGAGGATTACGCATTAAATAAAACTATAAAAACGGATACACTAGTGTATATCAACTAATTATTAATTTAGTATGTACATCCACCCTTAAAATTTATTGTCTGTGGTTTAGTATATTTTTCTTTGTGGGTAGTTTTGTACTTATCTTTCTTATTTTGATGGAGGTAGATCTACCAAATTCCCTCCATTGTCAGTCATCCGCAGACCACGAACCCTGTAAAGTGTTCGAAACGTCGGAATGAAGTTAAAGTTAGTTAATATACGCGAGTTTATCCGTTTTCATAGTTTTATTTCATAGGTACCTAATATTAAATTAATATCTCTACAATCGTCTATTAATAGATTTATGTAATAATATCGTGGGTTGATATTGACAACCAAGATTCACTAACGAAGAAATCACTAAGTAAAGCTCGTATCCCAGTTCTGATTAATTTGCTACAATCTTGTGTGCAGGCGCTCAGAAAATTGTTTATAGTAAAATTTTCGAAATGTCGTAACTTCGTGTATACAAAATAAAGTGAGAGATCAAGTATACTAGATACCTGTAGAATTGATGTAGAATTATTTGGTATCATAAATGCGTCAATAGTACTTGTAATAAGAAAAATATCATAGTGGTTCTGCTGGGAAGATGCTCTGCGGCAGAACCACTTTACAACAAGGTTTATAAAAAAACTAGGCATGTAGAATTTTTCCAACTGGTCGTAGAATTTTGTAGATATAATGTAGATTTTTTTTGACATATTCATGTTTATTAAACTTCTGGTGGTTCTGCCGGGGAGCATGACGTCTTTAATCGACTCTTACGACACCCGCAGGAGGAGTTGGAGTGGTGACAAATGTATTCTTACTGCTGTCACCGCACTGCTTTACATAGTCGGGTGGCAATTATTAATGTTCTTCTAATTGGTGACCATATTATTATTGCATCAAAATATGGCTTTCTGGGGGCATTCGTAGTATGAAAATGGCGGTTTTTATAGTGAGGTTTGCTTTTTATGGTATGATATGAATTAGGCCAATAAGAATAATCTGCCCACGTCATTCTAATTAGCTATTCCAATGAGATAAATTTGGCTCGGTATCAATTTGACTAGTCACCACTCGACTGGATTGCTAGCAAACTTTACTAATAGTTCTTCTCTGGAGGGACGCCCACGTAACTCAAGAAAACTAAACGTTTCAACAACAGCAAAGTACAGTCACCAACATTGTGAACTGCACAGGCTTTGTGCGGCTTTATATTTAACAGGTTAATTCGAATACGCATTATCTATTTGTAATAATGCGTGTCCATGCGTGACGTGTGATGACGTCAGTAAGAATACATTTGTCATCACCCCAACTCCTCCTGCGGGTGTCGTAAGAGTCGACTAAGGGATTGAAGTGTCACTGATTATTTGATAAAAGATTGATGATGGCCAGCAACGTCATCATAGGGGACACATTACTGCGAACGCGAATCCGTTTGCCCAGCGTGGCGATTATGGGCATTTATCTACTAATGCGTCTATACGCATAGTTAATAGAAGAGGCCTACGTCCAGCAGTGGACTGGTATCATAGGCTGATGATGATGAATAATGCGTATTCGAATTAACCTGCTAAAATGTAGGACCCCGCACAATTTTCTTGAATTGATTGTAACTAAACATCCATTTATTCGAAAAATAAATGAAAAATAGTTACACTTATTCGGGTCATACAGATCTTTTTGTATGAGTTAGGTTACAAATCTTTCCTCTGGACATATGAAAGTTAAGGGCTCTAGAACCCTAATTATCTTGTTAAACGAATACAAGCCGATAGGGGTTTCTGGTTCTTAATTCTTAATTATGTGTTCTAAACCTATATCATTATATCCCAAAACCGTTAACTTTCGCAATATTCACATGATAGACGCCCTTTTTGCGAACGCTGTATGACCCCATTCCTTACAAGACTAATTTTAAAACATGCATACAAGTAACATACTGCTTTGATATCATTATTTAAAAAACCTCTAATATTATTATTATTACTATACCTACTTGCTTAAATCAAAAATCGCGAAACGGCTTTTAGATTGAGGTACATTATTACAACATTTAAAATAAAATTATTAAAATAATCCTGTCTAACAAACTATCGGCATTTCCTCGCTGCACTGCCGCTAGTTTGTTAGGCACCTTTGCACCGGGAATGTTGCGGGGTGGGTTATTTGATTGATTGGTGCTTAAATTCGTTTAGCTTTAAGGTTCTTTAGTTAAGTTTAGATTAGTATTATAGTATTTTGTGATGTTGTTTATTATAATTGTGAATTTTTTTTAAAATAAATTCAAGTGTAAATAATCCAGTTTGAATTAATATATTTTTTGTTATACATATGTTAATATGCAATTTTTAAAATAAAGTATACCGGAGTCATAAGGGTCACGAACGCTCAATTGACTGTGTTGGTGTTTGTACTTATAATATATGCAACCCTTTGCTCGACAATCCGATAAGTGCAAAATGCTTTTCTATTTCAAGAATTATTTGAGCGTAGGCGACAAGCTTAAGTATTGTAAAAAATATACTTTGGTGGCTTCTATTGATTTTACTTTTGATAGTAATCGATGTGATTGTATTTTTATTGCTAATCTTTCATCAACTAAACTTGTAACTAATAGTATTAATGTACAGAAGATTTGCTCCTTAACAAAAGTCATCTTTAGGCATGAACAATTCCAAAGCAACCCATCTGCAAGTTAAAATGAAACTTATGATTGCCTTTGCCTGTACCTACCGATGCAATATATAATCACGCTGACAAAGTGGTAGAATAAAATATAAATAAAATGAGTAGCATGTAAAACGGGGACATTTTTCCATTTTACTGAAATCCTATAGTGTGGGTAATAAGGATAAGGGTCTCAAAATAAAGTTTTCTTAAATAAATATTTTCAGAGATTAGCTCCAGCATTAATAGTTATTTGTTTTACTAGGGAGCAAAGTGATTGTTTAACTCTCGTGCAAATATTGAAACCCGAGCAAGCGAGAGATTCCAGAATGGAATCTTGAGCGATGCGAGGGTTTTAAAGCACGAGAGTTGAACAAACTTTGCTGCCGAGTGAAACACAACATTTTTCACCACACTAAAGCGAGGAAACATGCGAAATAAAACTCAAACATAACAAATTAGAAGGTATTTATTTGGAAGTCCTCAACTTCCAAAAAATAAACAAATCAACAAAATAATAAAACAATAACCTCAAATATTTATCTTTGCGTGACTTGTAATTTTAAAAGAAAATAATATATTCGGATGCGTTCTGAAATTTGCATAGTGAAAACACTTTCATTTTCCTATTGTTTTTATTTGTCGTATTTTTAGAACTTTTAATTAAAAGTCTTTTACAACAAAATGTGGTAATTAATTTGGATTTTAGCATATTGAATATAATATTATGAAAGGTTCATGTGTATGAATCTGTTTGACACTATTGAGTTTTCGAACGTACTGTCTAG
The DNA here is from genome assembly GCA_025490895.1 of Thaumatotibia leucotreta. NCBI lineage: Eukaryota > Metazoa > Arthropoda > Insecta > Lepidoptera > Tortricidae > Thaumatotibia > Thaumatotibia leucotreta. The sequence goes on along the minus strand of JALPQI010010164.1, from coordinate 21,285 downwards.
TTCAAACGTCAAAAAGCTTATTGCACTCTCAGGCCGTATAAGTTATTGCTTTAGTCTATCCAGAAAATTAAAAAAAAAATCACTTTAACCTCTAGAGATTAAAACACAGTTTTGCGCTCTGAAATTGAAGGACAAACAGCGTGTTTACGAGCAGTGTGGTGAAAAATAAATTGTGTCCCCCAGTAAAACGATTTGCTTAAAGGAATACTGTTAACCCCCGGCAATGCGAGTTGAAAATAGTACATTGTGCATCAAGGAAGGTAAGTACGGAATTACTAACGAGAGTGTTAGACTCGAGTTAGTATTCCGCTTACCGACCGTGATGTATACAATGTGTTTCATCACACTTGCCGATAAAGAATAGTTTTAAGACATAATATTATTAAATGACGTACTGACATTTCTATTACTTCCTAAGGAATTTCACTTTTCTATTACTCCCGCTTTGCACGCAAGCAATGGCGCGCTTCAGCAAGTGTGATGAAAATGTTTATTATCACGTTTCCATACATTTGGGGTCTGATGTACCCGACCTGGTATGTGCCGAAAGTTAAGTGGACACATTAGACCCTAGTTACCTCATCGTAGTCCGGCGTGCGGACGACGTTCGGCGGCGCCTTCGTCACCACCCGCCCGAACGCCTCGCGCGGCACTGACGGGTACTGGTATCTGAACCTGCAACAATATCATCATCATCATCATCATCATCATCGTCATCAGCCTATGATAGGTCACTACTGGACGTAGGCCTCTCCTATTAACTATTATGTGCGATAGATAGACGCATTAGGAGGTAACTGCGCATTATCGCCACGCTGGGCAAGCGGATGGCGATCGCAGTAATGTATCCACTATGATGACGCTGCTGCCTATCATGGGCAGAGCAGCGTCATCATATCATCACATATCATAGTGGAAAAATATCATACCCATAGGGGATATCGATAAAAAAATGTTTCTCACCCTAGTTTGGTTGCGCCAGTCGTTTGTTTTTCTATGGATTTTCCGGGCTTCAGTCATAGTACACATATTCGATGACGCACGTGACGTGCGACCGGTGTGCCATCGAATATGACATTTACATACGCTACAAAGTGCACGTCACAAACTCGCACACGCGCACGCGCACGTGCCGCATAAGCATTCGGCGTGGCTCGATCTGTAGACCTTGTTATAACAATAAATACAATATGTAAGGCCGTGGGTTTCTCTGACACGTCGCCGGCAGCGAGTAACCGGCGACGTGTCAGAGAAACCACCCTCAAATATTCGTGAACACAACATTCGAACCATAGAGTATATTGAATAATAGTGTATAGAGTTATCAGTCAAGGTTTTTGCTTGCAACGCCATCTATTGATGATTCACGGCAACTTTTCTCATATATATACATTTAAAGCTACACACACACACACACATATATATATATAGCTATATATACATGTATATATATAGCTTTGTAGATTGGTAACCTTTGAAATAATGGACAAACAAAACCAGATCACATCAAGTGTGAACTTGCCACGCATTTCTCATTTGGAATCAGCTGACGAAGTTCACACACATTATGTGACCTAGTTCTGTTCGCCCGAACTAGGATCGAGAAACAATAAAACAAAAAAAATGTGTCACTTTCAAGTTTTATTTTTACACTAGCCTTATCCATAAAGTTTTCCTAATTTATCCTAATTTTTCCTAAGGTATCCTAATTTATTAGAACAGTTACATTAATCCATATTACAACTGACAAAATCTTGTAGAATACTACTACAAGCTATGAAACATAGCTTATCTATCAAATCCTGTCCATTAAAGCGAAAAAATACATTGAAATCTGTTAATCGTTCAGGAGGTACGACACTACGGACATATACATAGGTGTATGAAACAGTTCAAAATATTAACATATTTTTACCAGTCTTAAAAAAACAGTAGCCGCATTGCACAGTTTTCTAATGTCGGCGAACGGAGCTCGTGGTACATTTCCATCTTGAAACGGTTTTTGCGAATGGCTTCCAATTTGCATATTTATGCGTTTTGAGTAACATTAAAATGCTTACGCATTTTACCACAATTAGGCAAACAACACATTTAACCGCATCGCACCATTTTTACAAAAATCCAATCCATGTACAGTACATACATGGAAAAGCACAATTATAGGAGTCCAGAACAAGCGCAGTCGTTGTATGAAATCACTAAAATAATATCGTTTCGATGCACTTTCAGTTCAAGCATCGAAGACAACCAAAGCAAAAATTTAATTATGGCCGCTCTTGCAAAAACATTCCGTTCATTCAATATATTTTTTAAATGTATCTAAAATATTTGTAGCTAAAGGATTCAAAACGGACGAAAGTAAAAATACAAGTATAGCTAAATTAATATTTCATTTCTCGATGTGTGAAACAAAAATACTTTGAGATCCAAGTAATGAATAAAACGAATACTTTGTCATTTCTTTCGTTTTGTTAACTGCGCGTAACGGAAAAGAAAATAGTGGCTGTACAGATAATACAAGATCTTGAAATTGATATCAACGCCCTCTAACGTTGATTCACGTAAGCATATCCGATGACGTCATGAGTACATCAAATTCACTACTTCCACTAAGTGAAAACACCGTGATTCGAACGTCGTCGGCGGCGTACACGCGTCGGTCGCCGGTCGCCGGCCAGAATACCCACGGCCTAACAAAAATTGAGGTGATTCATTCATTTCATGGCACACTTATTGGCCATAGATATTCTGTTGAGGAAAAATGATTTTCCTTTTTGCTAAAATTCTAGCGAAATCAAACGATTCCTTATTTAAATAAGGCTAGTAATAAGCATTTTTGAATCGTCACACACGCCATTGTTTTTCCCTTTTCTTAGAAATATACCTCTACACATCAACACGAAGAAAGTCTTTGAATATTCTCTTTGTCCTGTCATCAAAAACACATTTACGTAATTAAATAACTTCCGAAAATAATTTTAATTTCTCATATAAGTTCGGCAATTGAATGTTCTAAAATTAATACATAATTCGGTGAAAATGGCAAACAAAGTTAAGCCTAAACAAACTTCAGTAAGTGGATAAAATGTTTAACAAATATTGCTCGAAACTGGGCATTTTTGGGTAATATGTTTCGCCATTGTATTATAATTTATAACTTTGTTCCAAATTGATGTGGTTCTATTGTTTCCTAACAACGCAACCACATCAATTGATCGATACGTGGGACTTTTAAAGCGTTATATTGTGATATTTAACTTAGACGGCATAATAACATACATAATTTAATAGCTATTGGATACGGGAGACCTTTCAATTTTATGTTGACAGTTTTTTTAATCACCCATTAAGAGAATTTGACAGAAAAAAATCAGAACTTGATAAAAGGGCACATACATGTAGGATCGGAACTTGAGAAGATGAGTGGAACGAAGCGTATGTGTGCGAGAAGGATGGACGACGGTGCGAGAGGGACGGGAGAACGATTTGAATGGAGAACGAACGAACGTGGTGAAAGGTGAAAGACGTAAAATAATTTAGCTGGTGTAAAAATAAACCTAAATTTAACGAAGACACGCATTTTATGCTGAGGCAATACAGAATCCCACATACATAGTTAAATCAGGATTTGCACAATTATTTCATACTTGTTAAATACATCAGCTCACAGCTGTCAGCTCTCAGTTGTCAGCCTCCGTAGCTTAGTTGATAGTGACCCTGCCTACGAAGCTGGAGGTTTATTTGTGTATTTATTTATCACAAATATTTGTTCCTTGGTCATGAATGTCTATGTATGTAAGTATTTGTATGTATCTGTCTATTATATATATCGTCGCCTGGTACCCACATCACAAGCCTTAATTGAGCTTACCGTGGGACTAGGTTGATTTGTGTAAGATGTCCCAAGATATTTATTTATTTATTTATATTTATTAAAAAAAAAAAAAAAAACAAGCCTTAATTGAGCTTACCGTGGGACTAGGTCGATTTGTGTAAGTTGTCCTAAGATATTTATTATTTATTTATTATTATTATACATATAACATTGCACATACACCTACATGTTACGGTAATATTGCTGCATTCCAAATTAATATAATATTAAATTGAATTGAATCATGAGCCCACACAAGTAACTGTTAAAACTCCTCCCATAGAGAATACAGTCGACGGCACAAATAAATAGTATTTGCATTTTCGTATTCAGTCTAACCGCCCACTCTGAAGCATTCGAACGAAATAAATTTAATTAAAGTCCTAGTAACAGATATAAATGCCGAATATATGTATAAATACACGACACTATTTTACTATAAGATCGAATTATATAGGTAGGTACATAATAGGTATAAAGAGTGAATTTTACATCCATCTATATCTCCTAGCTAACTTGACGGTACTTGTATCCGTTCTCTTCCTTCCTTTACAGGGCGATTTCAAAGAGAGTTTTCAAATATTTACAGAATAGGTAGAATTTTTTTAACATCAGATTACTTATAGGTATTGTAACGTTCCAGAGAGGAGGCCAGGTTCAGTAGTGGACGTCTTATGGCTGAGATGATGATGATGAATGTTCCTGAATTAATCATACAATACAAAAAATATATTGTTAGATAGATAGAGATAGAGATGTATGGCCAAAGGTGTATGGAAAAGGGGACTTTTTAATCATGACTTGCTATTTTTATATTCACGGAGTTATTGGACGATAAAGTTACCTACATGTGTTTTGGATTCGTTGTAAAAATCAGGGAAATTCCAATACATTTTGATAATTATTATCTTGGATTCCATTTATCCTTTAAACAATTTAAAGATCTATTTATAATCGGTGTGTTTACATAAATTGCAATAACTTGTAGTAAACACAGCTTAAAGACATTTCCATACTTAAACTAAGCTTTTATGAAGGTACCGTCTAATCTTTTGTCGTTGTTGCCGTCACGTTCTAACAAGTACGTAGGTGTGGAAGTGACACGTAGCACGATAAACAGTAAAAACCGGACCATCACAAGCCCTCTAGATTGTTTGTGCCCAGGGGGGGGGGGGCAATGGTAGCACTTGCACTAGTAAAAAAAAAAAAAAAAAAAGAAAAAAAAAAAAAAATGTTGATAACTAGGTACCTACCTAAATATAAATTAATCCAACTGGTATTTGTTGTTAGCTTAATATTATTGGTTACCTAGACTATAAATCTATAATATTATCTCTAAGTACATTTATAATAGTGAATTGACCTTACACATACAAAATCATACACACACACACCCACATCCACACACACATACACACTCTTAAGTGCACGCGCCCAATTTAGTTCATTTTACTACTAACTTAGAGCTAAGTTTACTTTATTTTGTCATAAATCGAGTACTCACCCTGTGGTAAAGATTTAGGCGACTGACTTACCCTGTACTGTAATAATTATTATACTATAGTTAGATCATTAATTTGTATCACTTATTGTTAATTCGATTGTGTACCACGGAAGAGCGGTGTCTCTTAACACAAGTATTTCTCAATACTTAAAAAGAGACATCTACACCCTGTTAACTGTAATAATGGATGCTAACGAATAAATCATTTTTATTTTTTATTTTTTTATTTACTTGCCCCCCTCACACTGGACCAATGTATGGCTAGGTGCTGTTTTAAGTATAAAATACTATCATATCATAGGGCAGTGCCCCCCCTCAACGAAGTCCTGGGTGCTTAGACAAGTTGCCAATCGCTAACGCTTAATCGTCAATCGTAAACGAAAGGCAGCTAACTGTCTTTGTCGCACTGATATGAAAGAGTGACAGAGAGGGAAAACTACGATACGCTACTAAGCACAAGCGATTGCCAACTTGGCTAAGCATCCTGGATTCGCGCCTAGCTCGTGTACAAACGGAAGGCAATCGGAATACTATCCGAAATCCGGTCCCATTAAGCTTTCCGTGAAATGGGCTATTTCTGCAAGTTGCCACGATGACTAAATTTGGACGGGAGGGTTATTCTATTTTAATAAGGTGGATTCGCAAATGGAACGCAAACAGCGTCGTTTCCATTGAGTCTGGCCGTCCCACGCGGTCTAGGGTTATAATAATAGTAAGTACTAAGTTGCAAGTTAGGGCTTGTCCATTAATCACGTCATACGATTTTGGCCTGTTTTAGACCCCCCCCATCCCCCGTGGTGATAATTGGTGATATTTTCTGGACCCCCCTCCCCCTAGCCAATATGACGTGTAATTTTTTTGCCAACATAAGTAGTCCTTTTAAAAACACTTGAAATTACGTACTTTTTTGCCAACTACGAGGTAAATGTTCGCGAAGTTTTAAAACTTAATAGTGCTTAAAATGTTTTATAAAAAAGTATGTTTTTTTACTGGTTATAATGCTGTTCAGCAGATTCGAGTGTAACAAAAAATTACACGTGATTTGTCCGAAGACCCCCCTCCCCTATGGTGATAATTTGTGATTTTTTCTTGACCCCCCCTCCCCCTAAACAGTATGACGTGATTAATGGACAAGCCCTTAATAATAAGGACGTTCTACGAAAATTTCACTCCACTTCAAAGTAGTCTTTCTTTAGCGGTTTTTATAATTACTTGCGTAGAATATTAAGTCATACATGGAATATTTATGTAGATCGGGCGAACAAAAACAACTTCGAAATTAGTATATCAGCTATATTTTCGGAAAATTCAACTTAGCACTTAGTATTTTGAAAGATTTAAGCGTACAAAAGGACATAGGGACAGAAAAAGTGATTTTATTTTATACTATGTAGTGAAGTATTCTATAAGCTCATTCATGATTTTTTCATATTTTTTGGACCCACCGATCAAAAGTTAGAGGGGGCGGGGACACAATTTTTTTTCTTCTAGAGCTATTATTATTTCTGTAATTAAATGTCTGATACGTCCAAACATTTCGGATTTCAGATCTGTATGTCATAATTCAAAGCTGTGTGTATATTGTGTGTATAGAGCTATTTGATTTTGCCAGGAGTGCATAGTGTACGATGTATCGACATTATAATTAGTGGTACAAATTTGACCCAAAATATTTCTATAGATTTTTTATTTATTTTTCTCGTGTTTACAACGCCATTAGGCATTTAAATTCTTATTTTGGAAATAATAGAAAAAATCATGCATTTAAGGGTTAAATCACCTTTAAATTTACCACAGTCCTCACGACACAGGCTAGACCTAGTGTGAGGGCTACTGATAATCTAATTGTAATATATTTCTAAGTTTAGACATAAGCAAATTGTCAACCCTTATTCTGATAAATGTGATTGTCAAAATAAATAAATTTCGTATTTCGTATTATCTACGAAAATATTGACTTCAGAAAATAAAACACTTATTCTTTTAAATAGACCTATTCAATGATAGCCCACAGTCACACTATAGGATTACATCAATTTAAAAAAAATCATCCCCAAGGTATCCGAAAAAAATTTTTTTTCGATTTTTTATTCTACTACTTTGTTGGCATGATTTATATGTATACGTGTACCGAATTGCAGCTTTCTAAAACTAGCGGCCACTGAGCTATGCTGCGGACAGACGGACAGACGGACAGACGGTCAGACGGCCAGACGGGCAGACGGCCAGACGAACATGGCGAAATTATAAGGTTTCCTTGTTTACTACGGAACCCTAAAAATGACACCCCGACTTTATTCTTTGACCGCATGTGTAATCTACCGGTGATCGTCTCGTGAGAAGCTTAACTCAAATGTAATCACGTTTGTAATTAGTGTTCGATAGCTATCTCGTTGCAATTACTAGGTAATAGGACCGGCAGTTCCGGGACATAGGACGTTCATGGAGTAATCAATTTTGTTTGTGATAAGACTGATGAGGTATTTTGATTGTTTTCTCTTCGCAGCTTAGTTGGTACTCGGTAGTGACTGCCTGAGCTAATATCCTGTGTTTGTTTGAATCCCGGTGAGAGAATATTATTTGTATTTATAATACAAATATTTTATGTGAGATAATAGTATATAATTTATGCTTTCTGTAAAGAGTGATAATATAAAACTAATTAAATATAGTGAATATAAACTATCTAACTTAAATTATTCGAAAAGTCCGCCACGAGTTGTACCTGGAGCGAAGGTACCCATCACACTAGCAGCGTTACCACGTTGAATGGCGATGGATAACCTTTGCACCAGGTACATCCCCGCGCGGGCGTCAGATCCCCTCTCCCATATACGACGTCCAACTTCTCGGATGAACGAAATTGCTTCAGATCCCCAGCATCCAGTTGTTTCAAATGAAAGAGGCACAAAAAAGTAACTATTGCACAATGTCATATATTTTTGTCGCTTTTTGAACGCGGCAAGCTCGGCAGCGGCACCAGCGGTTCGCACTGTTCTGCTTAGATGTGACGCAGCAAAAGTGCTCACACACGTGGCGTCCCAAAGCAGACATTGTCCCCTCTGCCACGGTACTAAAGTTAGTCCGTCAGGGCGTTTACCATCGGTGCGACAGAGACCTGGAGGCTCTAGGACACACGGGATATTGGCGGAGATTAGGGCCCTCCGGACGATATCATTTAGAGCATGATGCCGACTAAATCTTCCTGAACAGCGACAGCAACTCAGTGCGTGATGGCCATTCGCTTCCACCATGGACCCGCAGATGCATTGGTGGGGTATACAAACATCGCAGCCCAGGCGGAAAGCTACGGCCACACGCATTGAGTCACTGTCGAGTAGTGTTCCTAGGTGAGGTGCGGGCAAAGCCTGCAACCACGCTCCGGCTTCTGGTCTTGATACCGCCTTGAGTCTAGCTAAATCTACACCCGCGGCAGCGGCAATGAGACGATCCAGTTCTCTCTTGGCACCAATGTCATCCCAGGCTCTTTGAACCTGCGGATCCTCAGGTATGGCGGCAACCGGGTATCGTTGTGTCCATTTGGTCATTGCATCAGCCAAAAAGGGAATGGCTACAGTGCCATCGTGAGAATGTAAAATTTTAGAGACCAGGCTACCGACGCCATGTCCCGATGCGAGAAATGCAGGCAGTCCCACGTCCCCTGCTCGCCGTAAACCTAAGCCTCCATGTCGTATGGGCAAAGAAGCTTGACTCCAGTGATCATCAGAAAGTGATACATTCAGAATAATTTCTGCGGTGTCCTTTAAAGCATTGTCAAAAGAAGATACTTCAGCCGGAAATAACCATGTTGGGGTAGTTCTTAAGAGATACATTATTTTTGGGACCGCAAAGCACATTCTTAGTAGGACCAGGGCGACATGGGCGCCGATATTATTAAGACGCTCTTGGACTAACAAAATGAGCCGCCTCCTTGTCTCCATAGCCTCTGGAATAGCCTCTGTGAATATCGGAGAGCCCAAAAGGTAAAACGTGCTGCGTGACAATTCTCTGAGGCCAGGGAGGATGGATGTGAAAGACGCTAACAGTGATGAGGAAGCGGGTCCACAGCAGAACAATTCACATTTCGACGCATTTACTTCCAGTCCCAACTCTTTAAGACGAGGAAGAAGTAGGGCCAAATCTTGCTTTACAATGTCTGGCTTGCCACCCAAAGTTCCGTCGTCAAGGTACCAAGCATTAAGAGGTGACCTTAAAGATTGTATGGCCTTATGAATGGCAAGACTAAAAATAAGCGGCCCCAGTGGATCTCCCTGCTGCGCCCCCACCTGAGAAACTATCAGGGAATTATTGTAAAATAGGTTGGATGGAGAGTGGTAAACTTGATAAAGGAAGGGATATAATATAGGTATCTGATCTTCCACTTCACTCAAAATTACATCTCTTTCAACTGAATTAAAAGCATTTTTGAGGTCTAATTTAATGATGACGCAATCGGTGTTATTAGGCTCTACTGCAAAAGTACGTGTGGCGTGAATGGCAGCTTCGCACCCTTTTTGTGTACCAAAGCCTAGTTGGTGGGGCTGGAGGTAACCAGCCATCCGTTCCCTAACCGCACGGCAACCCAGTTTGGCAACTAAACGGCGAAAGGTACATCCTATAGCAATTGGCCGTATGCCTCCTTCTTTTTTAGTTAAGGCGCATAATGACGCACCATATAAATATGGAGAAACTTCCGGGTTAAGTTGCCCACTCAACAAAAAGTTGCAAAGCTTAACAATACTCTCTAGCAATCGTTGCCCATTGTCACCGGCAGAGCTCGCGGTTAACTCTTTCAAATGGGCTGGTCTAATACCGTCTAAGCCCGACGAGGAGCCGTTGTGAAATGTCCCTAAGGCTTGAACCACATCATCTAAATTGACATTTAAGGCTTGACAGGATCTATTTGGCTCCCGAGGGAAGGTTAGAGGGCGGGAGGGCGATGGGTGTTTCGACTGCAAGGAAGCAAGGGTTTCAGTACCCGGAGGTGCTATCGAGTCATCTGACATCAACAGGCGAGCGGCCCCTCGTACATCACCCTCGAATACTTTGGACTCGATAGTCCTCAGTACAGACGGCATGTGCCGGGAAGTATCCAAGATTCCTAGGGTTCCAGAAGAGCTCGGTAAAGAACCAATTGCAAGTATATTACGCTTCACTTTAGTAGTGAGATTGCCAGGACCCTCTAAATTAGGTGCTCTAAGCGCCGAATATGCAAAGGTTAGTAGCGAGCACCAATCGGTAGTTTCATTAGTCTCAATGCACTTATTAATAATGTTACACAGTTTTTCCGCTGCCAGGTTTCTTGCCCCTTTTGGTACATGACGGAGCACCGGCACGGATGTTTTAAGGGCGCTGAGACTGTCAAGAGTAATACCTGATGATTGCGTGACCTGTGTAGTGACGTGGCTGAGTTGACTGGGCTGACTACTGGAAGTTGCGCGTGCAGACGAAGGCTGGTGGCGCTGACGAGCGGCGTGAGCTGCGTCCTTGTGTAGGCGACCAATATGAATTTTAAGGCCGTGTGATGTAAACTTCCGAGTTGATGTGGGGCAATGAGGACAAGTCAGTATATGGGAAGGGGAACTCATTATGTAACATTAAATTAGAATTATAAACTAAACACTTATAAAAAAATACAGCTAAACGTAAATATATGAAATACACAGTAAATTAAAAAACACTTCTGTCCCGGAACAATCCTTTTATACTCACCGATGAGTTTGTAGAGTCGGTCGGTACACTTTTCAGTTTTATATTATCGGGAACACAATATCACTTCTTTTAATAAGAATATCAGAAAACAGAATAGCATTTAATCTATGCACTAAAATAATTTTGTTCTTGTAAATACTAATGACAAGCAGCTGTCATCTCGCCACAGCGCAGAGAGAATTCGTGGCGCTCGGGCTGCGGCCCCGGCAGCGGCACGGAGGTTACAACACTTGCAGCCTGGGTTGTACAGCGAGGTTGATCAGGGATAATGATGATAATGTATATTATGAGATTTCACTGAAAAATATGTAATTTTCATTTCATAACCATATTTGCCGGATGCTTGATTTTAATTGATTTTATTATTTCCGGAAGCTTTATAATGCAATTGACCGCTAATTTTGATTTCGGGTTTTCCAAAAGATAGTATAAAATGATTTTATTTGGAGAAAATTTGTTTTCTTGTTTGACATTCGGAATGTCAAATTCCGAATGTCAAACAAATTTTATGTGAGTGGTTTAGCAAAATTGTGTCACTTTGTCGTTTGCCATAAAGTGGCTTAGGTATTTAAATATTAGATGTCATATAGGTACCTAAGAAAAAATATCTAATGAACGTATTACGAAAACACAAAATCAAATTATTTATTAACTAAATATTTTGATTTGTACTTTTTTATTTTTTCCCCAGTAGTCACACTACTTAATATTATATGAATTATAAATATTAGATGTCATATACCAAAGAAAAAAGACCAAGATCACCTGTAATGTCCGAGGTGGGGATTGAACCCACGTACTCAGCTTTCGCGGCTGATGCCTGTACCCCTCAGCCACCGAGTGACCTAGTGGCAGTGGTATAAAATGACATCTAAAATTTATAAAAAATAGGTATCTAAGTTTACCAACGCTATATATGTATGTGGATATTGCTCACGCTATACCAGAATGCCGACAGAATTTACTATACTTTCCTAAAATCACCAAATTAAAAATAAAAAGAAACCAGCTATAACCGATTTCTCCATGATCCCATCATCAGACCCCAACTTGTTGCCGACGGGATCATATCGGTTTGATTTGAAGTCGGTTAAGAAATAATTAGGCCGTGTGGTGACGGCAGTAAGAATCCATTTGTCACCACGCCAACTCCTCCTGTGGGTGTCGTAAGAGTCGACTAAGAGATTGAAGTGTCACTGACCATTTTTGATAACGATTGATGCAGGCAGCAGCGTCATCATTGTAGACACATTACTGCGATCACCAATCCGCTTGGCCAGCGTGGCGATTTTGGGCATTTACCTCCTAATGCGTCTATACGCATAGTTTAATAGGAGAGGCCTTCGTCCAGCAGTGAACTATCATAGGCTGATGATGTGAAGAAATAATTATCGAAATCGGTTGGCGTGATATTGAGTTATTCGTCCATTGCCCATGCTTAATGCAAATTTCAGACTTTTTGTCTTCTCAAGGATGCCATCGTCAGAACTGCACCAAATTAAAATGAGACTAATCGGTAAGCATCAGCTTTCAAATAAAAAAAAAACATCAAAATCGGTTCACCCAGTCGAATTGAGTGCGTCCTCCTTTTTTGAAATTGGTTGAAAAAACCATTTCTTCAACCTTAAATACAGGCCAAGTCACACCAGCTGCGTGTGCTTGGCGTGCGCGTTGTAGCGTATGTAAATGTCATATTGACCGCGTACAGTGTTATTCACGAAGGAAACCGCCTTGCTGTGTCAGCGCTGCGGCAGCGTCGAGCCTAAAAATGGCCTTTGGTCCGTTTTCGTAATTATGGTTTCGTAGTTAGCTACGTAAGAGGAATTATTTTTCACCGATTCGTAATTGATTACCAAAACGGAATTTATTTTCCGTTTTCGTAATTGCTCACTAATTCTGCTTTCGTAGTGAATTACCAAAACATATTTACTTTTCTTATTTGATAATTGATTACGAAAAAAGAATTTCCTGCACTAGTTAATTTTCATAAACTGGCTGATACTGTTTTTGAGATGATTGTTCGGTTTAGCTATTTTTCATCATAATTTTTAGGCGATAGATTTCCACTGCTGCTGGACATAGGCCGCCCTCAGAGCATACCTTAACGATAGATAGTGAACAGTCGGCATCCAATAGATCCCCGCTAAAGATTTTGAAAATAATAAAATGGATTGTTTGTATAAACTGTAGCCAGAAAATAAGTGTATTCCCGTTGCCAGTGAGGTTTTTTGCACTGAAAAAAAAGTCTCGTACTGGTAACCAGAATCTGGTTACCTGTACCGAAATGTCTTGTTGTATATGTGACGACAGGACACTTTGTAAAGATAACTATACTATTCTGGTTATAATCACATTGTTAGTTTTATTAGGCAGATAGTAATGACTACAATGCCGAAATGCTCACTGTACAAATCATTATTAAAGATAAATATTTTAAATGTTTAGTACAATAGTTACAATATAATATTGTATTGTATACCCATCCGACCTAGCAGTAGGTACAAGGGATTCTGTACACCTAACTGGCTGGTTTGTATGTACCTATATACCGTAAAAAGGGTTAAATAGGAATGATGGGGTTAATAGGAATGTAGAGTAAGCCAGTCTGTTAGCCCAGGATAAACAGTCCAGTTTAGTATAACACATATATTATGAAAAAATCTGTTGTTCTAAATTGGACTGTTTGTCCTGGGCTAACAGACCAGTTTACTCTACGTTCCTATTTACCCCGCCATTCCTATTTATCCCGTTTTACGGTTCTCGTAGCTGTAGCTTTTTAGCAACGCAGATATTTTATATAACATTCCTACGCACTCAAAGGCAAGGTAACAAGGGCTCCATTTAATGACAAACTTTTATACTTAGATCAGAAATCAACTTTATCAACTTTTCACTTGTTTGCAAAAACTTCTATGTACTCCTCTAAATTCCATGCCTTCAGGAGATTCCTCACTTCTGCATTCATTCTTGTTGATTATCCTTTACCACTTTGCGCAATGATACAAACAAAGTAGTCCGGATTATTCCCCCTCCGCCTCCCCCACCGCCCCGCACAGACTAGTTAACAAATTGATACGTTCTGATACTAATGCATATAGTAAAAATTACAGAATATTTTGTACCGTTTACACTGGTATTGTTATTACTACATTACATTTTTTTGGATTACTTAATATTGCATTGTATATTGTAAATAAAATAAACATTTAGTATTCATTACGATTGCATCCTTATTTCTACAATACAGTTGTTAATAAGTACCTAACTGCATTTTACTAGAATCAAACAGTATTGTTTATAACAGCATATTATACACGGTACAATAGTTTTGGTTGTCTCTACCATATTTTAGTTGGAGTAACTAGATTTTATTTTACTACAGGTTCTGGTGGTATTGTAGAATATTATTTTTTTCGGTGTGGCCGCCTTGTATACTGTTAATCTTTTCCTGCATGTTATGTCATAATTTGTCATGTTTTTTCTTAAGACAACTTTTATTTTATTGGGTAGGTACATATTCGAACTTCAAATACCGGTATTTTTGTAGGTGTAATACCGGGATCGCAGTATTGTTCATACAAAAAATGCTTCGCACATCTCTGGTGGAAGCGCTGCCTAAAATTATTTAATTTAGAATTTATTTACCGTTCATGGTTATTTATTTAATTAATCGCAAAACTGAATTAATTAATTACGAAACTCTAACAAAACTCATTTTGTAGACAACTCAGTGACTACCTGTTAAAACATATTTCATCCAAGGTAACTACGAAACTCAATTACTAAAAAGGAATAAATTCTTTTTTGATAATGAATTACCAAACAGTGAAACATAATTCTCGATTCGTAGCCAAATGACTGCGAAAAAAGAAATATAAATTCCTGTTTCGTAGTCAACTACGAAACAGATTACGAATGCAGAAATTAAATTCCGCTTTGGTAATCGATTACAAAACGGTGAAAAAAAAAATCTTCTTACGTAGCTAACTACGAAACCATAATTACGAAAACGGACCAAAGGAAAAATGGTATTCACTAATGCACTTTAAACGACACTAGCGCTCGGCGACGAATGCGGTGTGACCTGGAACTACACTGCGTCGAAAGTTACCGCCTACAGTTCGACGACGAGCTGTTCTACGTTAGTGAATACCGTTTTTCGCAGCGCTGCGCTCGACGTTGAAGTGAAGGCTGTCTCGTCGTCGAGCTCGTTGATGAACGCAGCGTCGAATGTGTGAATAAGAGAATAGCATAGCTGCGCAGAGCAAAGTGCAAGCCTTTGAAAATGAGAGGTGCGTGCAACTCGATCTTAAGCGCAACGAGTTGAAGACCAGGCCACCTGCGGTCATTAATTACAATTTTATAGGAGGGGTGCTGACTTGCAGCGACTGTGGCCGCTCATTTGCTGCAAATATTGGCTACATCAGTCACCTGAGAGCACATGAACGACACGCTCAACAACCAGTTTAATCAGTCGCCGTAGCCGAAATCGGCGAGGACTAGATGATGAAATGTCATATTAGATGGCACACCGCTTGCGTAATGTGCACGTGCGGTACACGCATTTTGATGTAGCCCGGCCTTTACGTTTGTTCAAGCACGACGTATCAGACAAGATACCTAAATAAGATTAGAAATAAACAGACAAGCCAGGCTTCCTCTCACCAACCTATCTCTCCGAATTATCTCACAGGAAGAGGGGAAATCGAATTGAATTCTGCGAAATGTGTATTTAAATTCAATTATTTAAGGCATCTTTAGAAGTTCTAGATCTAGATAGCAGATAACTAGGTACAGGGTGGCCAAATAAGAGGTATACAGTTTAATTTAGAAATATTATTCTATAAAACATAAAAAGTAAGTACCTACCTAATTTAAAAAGCAACACAATAATTACTAATACTTGTTGGGTGTGTAGTGATGGAAAATATCGAAACATCTTACTTGACTTATCTTTTATAACTTTTGAATTAAACTTCTACCTCATATTTTACTAAAGTTTATGAGTGACTCATGTTAGACCGTTCCGGGACTAGCAATGTACCGAGGAGAAGTTTCATAAATTGCGAAACTTCTATAGAGAATATTCTCGGCAATTTACATTTTACAAGCTATCTCATCATGCCAAAACCATTGTATATGTATGCCTTTTAAGGTATATTTTTATGCCTTGTAACTCAATTGTAAAATATTCATTACATTTTTTTATAAGTTCTCGTGGAAACATTCTCAATGACAACTTACTCTTAAATTCTCATGAAAATTCTCGGAAATTTCCGAGCATATGTATCCGGGAACGTATCAGCCGAAAGACGTCCACTGCTGAACATAGGCCTCCGACGTATATTCAAACGAAATAAAGATATTTGATATTTGTCTATTTTCCTACGGGAAACTATCCCATTGTATCGGCAGCCCTAAGGAAGGACTGTTCCGCCCTTCCGCCCCATCGACGGAAATGCATTGATGCAATCTCCAAGGTGCACAATGACGTCATTACACCTACGGCACAATCACGATCTGCTCGGTGACATTTGTCTAAATGTTAAGGTCTTCGCACATTATGTCAATGAGGGTTTATGATACCTTTTCTGCCACTCCCCATGGTGAGATGGCAGCACTGTGCGTAAGATCCAACGAACTGTCAAAATAAATACTCTAGTTTAATTTTCTATACTGGGATTACTGGGTGAAATCAAATTGGTGATACAAAATAATATTTTCTGAATCTACTCATGACTACAGCCAACATTTATTATGGGACCATCTTCGAAAACATCACTTTAAAATCTTCAACTCCACACAAATTATGAAACCAACTTTTGCTATAATTCATTAATATGTATCCATTTCTCCATACCGATTCCTTACAAATTTATAGACATATTAATGAACTCGATACAAGAATTTACACATTTTTTCTGCATAATTCGATATAAGTCCCATAGTAAAAGTTGATCGTAATCACGAATAGCAATTTGATTTCACCCTGTATATTTTTTTGGGTTCTTTTTTCTTAAAACCATTAATTTAGGAAAAAAATAAATAAAAAACAAACAGCTCCAGTGGTTCCAAGTTTTCCATGAATTTAACAAAGTTCTAGTAATTTTCATGCGCTGTTGTTTTAGAGCTCAATTTTCATTTCGGCGACTGTTTTCTACTCGTAATCCATTACAACATCAATAAACTTCTAAATGCAATAGAATTTCGATATTTAATGTTAAGTACCTATGAATCTGACAGCTGTGTGGACTTCACGCCTACACAGCGACGCCTGGTGGCAGAAAATATAGAAAACCCTCATTTAACGGCGACTCGACTCTATGCCAAATATTGAAATGTAAGACTTATTACGTCTTATGGGTTAATGTTATGTATTTATACTTGGGGGTAGCTCTGAACGTCACAAGTACCGACATATTTATGAATATAATATTATGTAATGACAGTCCAAATCGCTGCTTCAATGCTCGAACATATCATTTCAAAATAGTACATTACGACACAAGTGCGAAAAACATGAAATTCGAAGCGAGTGGCGATGTTTTAAATCGACAGGAGTTACGAATTTCCTTTTTGCACGTGTCTCGTACCACGTTTTTTAGTATACAGATGGCCCTCCAAAGTTTTGGACCTGTCGTAAAATGAGCCACTTCTCGCACTAGCGCTTAAAAAATGCATCATCTGTTCTAAAAAGTGATATTAAAGTGTGTACAAACAGCAACACAGCTGGGTATACACTTCAGAAATTGGAAATATTGCATGAAAGAGAATCACACTTACAGTCACGTGTCAGTTACATAGGAATGTTGAGCCACTTGGCAAAGGATGCAATTTGGTCGTGTAATATTATGGGTTCGGTATTTTTCGTTAGTAGGCACGATCGCGACATTTCCGATGGTCCCCGATGATATGTCATCGAATCTTTGTTGCGTCATCAGTATTTGAAAACTAGTTGACATAATAAAAATTCCTTCGTCTACGAAAATTAAGAATTAGCTATCGGCCATGATTAGACGCTAGATGTCGTTGTTCCTTGTGGAAACTGGATAACGACAGTTCTTCATAGATTTGTCTAAAACCGTTTAGTAATTTAAACACGGTTTCTTCAAATCGGATTTCATGATTTATCTAATTATCTGACGAGGCAAGGTATTTTTAGGCGAGGTATTTTTCCAAATCAAGATATTTTTACAAATAGCCATATTATCGGGCAATTTCAAACAAATGCTATTGCTGTCTTTATTATAATTCATCACATCTCTTAGTTGAAGTTAGTTGAATACTTTACGTAAGCCAAATATACAAAATTTGAATTTGCCGCCTTTTCTTACTGCCAAGTTGGTTGGACCAAAATGTGGTTACACGGGAGACATTCATAACAGACCGGTTGAAGAAGGGAGAGTAATACACTCGTGATACACATACCCATTATGCATATCCTTGTAAGGCCCAATGTACATTACAATGTACACTCCAATTCAATGAAATTTAAACCTTTTATAAATTTAATAAAGTCGCATTTACTTTGTTTGGTCGTTTTCTCAAACAAACGAAGTTCACCACTATTCCTTACAAGGCAAGGTTCAAAATAAGATTTAAAGAAAATAGTATGGTGGGCCTTACGAGGATATTTTTTCATTGACAGAGACAAATGCTATTGCTGTCTTTATTATAATTCATCACATCTCTTAGTTGACGTTAGTTGAATACTTATGTAACCTTTGTGGAAATATGGTAGATAGACGTTTGACAGTCTACCTATAATCCTTTAATCTGTCAGTAGCCATACAAATGTTTAATAGAGACTTGATAGTTTCTGGCTGAAATTCTAACTTTGAAAAAATATCTGACAGTGACAGCCGTTGAAAGGAAAATGAACGAAAATTTCTACATAGCAGCTTAGCAGTCAAATTACCGGCTCTGAAGTTAGATTGACGTCTCCAGGACTAAAGCGGATGTTATATATTATAACGTAACTATAGTAACGTCAGCTTCCGGAAAATTCGTAATCAATCATTGGTTAAACGTTTTTGTTATTACGTAACCATGGTAATGTCACCTTCTGAAGAAACCGCGAGCGATCATTGGTTAACCGTAGCAATGCTCGCCCCATTGGTCAGCAGAGTTCGGCCGAAGTCGTGATACTAGTCTCGTAAGATTTCGGAACCCGATTTGTATTATTCGACCAAGTTGCGAACAGTGCGAACGATCAACATTCCCGTGTATTATTTAATTTGAAGTTGACATAATATAACTATATTTATCTCTTTCATTTTCTCTCTGCTCTGTCTTTAATGGTCCGTTAGGAGTGTTGCTGTTTGTACGACGAGTGGTCTACGCGTCATACACTCGAGGATGACTCAAGGAAGACGTCTAACGCCAGCTCAAAAATGTCCCCAAACAATTGTGCCAAGATGGGCAAGACATAGCGCTTTTCATAACACCGCGCATATTTCGGCGCAACATCTTTGACAAATTTAATGTTTGTAGAATAAATATATAGCCAATCAAAACTTTGATGGACCAAACAAAAAATTCAGGACCGTTTTTGAAAGGCAATTTAGTATGGCGTGCGGCTTCCATTTTATTTGTTTGTAGGTGGTAGCTGTAAAATAATGAATTTTAATTATTTGTAAGTTATTTGTAGTAGGTAACCATATTTTGTAAGTTGGTTGTCTATTGTTTGCCCGACAGTTATTTAAGATAATATTCATATGCCCGAATCTAACTTGCCCGAATTTCATTTGCCCGAATGATTTGTTTACCATAAAAATTGTCTGACATACTGCTTGTTTACCCGAATATTACCTTCCATAATCATACAATGCCATCCTATTTCTTTTCCATATTATTAAGTGCAATAATATGGTTTCATAGAATATTCAAACGCCATCAGTAATTATCAGTTTTTTCAAATAAGTACTAGCTATATTATTAAAAGTTACAAGCGTTTGAAAAAACGGGCTTCTGGGAACCGATCGACGTGCGCGGGGCTTCTATTTCTGCTCTAAGGGATGGAAGGTACCTAACGTACCTATCCAGGTTAGGGTGGGAGAACTACAATATGTTCTTTTTTAATGCGCCCCCCCCGTCCCCCCTTTTTTGGTTTTACAAAAATGAAGATGCGTAAATAATGAATTAAAAATACTTAAGTATTTTTTAGTCAACGCTTTTAACTCCGCCCTACCCTAGAAACCTAACCAATCCAAGTTGGTTTTGCCCTGGTTTATTACTTGAACATATTTTTAAACCATTAACCTAGCACTTTGTATGCACAAAATTAAGTAGGCTAAGCGAGTAGGATGCCATTTAACATTATGACAAATATTCTCGGCCAAAAAATTTAGGACGACGTTATGCGACACCACAGGCAACCAGAATACTAACCTAACCTACTTTTTAATAGCAGTTTCACTTTGTGGAGGGTCATTTGGATGACGAGTTATGTTATGGCATGTAATATTTACGGATTCCGATGATTCTGACAAAAAACATTATGGAAATTGTCTTTTCTGGTAGCTAATTTGGATGACAAACGATGTTGTGGCATGTGATAATTACGGATTTCGATGATTTTGACAAATGACATTATGAAAATTGACTTTATGGGAAACAAAGTTTCTGGCAAATGATTAATATAATAAACAATAAGTATGGCATAAGATGTTATGAGAAACAATATAATGTGTGTTGAATAGGATGGCAAATAAAATTATGGCAAATGAAATTCTGGCAAATGGGGGTATCCCTTTGTAAGTTATTTGTAGTAAGTAATAACTGTAATAAATTTGAATAAACGATATAAATTCACGAGCGCTTAATTTATCGTTCGTACACAAAGCGTTGATGATTGATATGCCAGCTCAGTTTTAATTATTGAAATCCAATGCGACTCAACGGAATAACGAAACCAGTATTGGGCTCATTCAATTTAAAAGTAAAAGCTTAAAATTAATTCGTATTATTTCTTTATCGCATGGCAAGCCAATTACAATCTATACTGTACGTTAATAATCTTATAATCTTTTACATTATTCCAATTGAAAATGTATCTTTAGGGCATTTCTACAAGCATTTCAACCGCCGTGACTTCGATGGCAGCCTTATCACACGATTCCCGTAAGAGATGCAAAAACTTTTGGATATATTGATAGACATAGTTGACAACTATCAAGTTATCCAAAAAATATGA
>JALPQI010010163.1:0-46634 GCA_025490895.1 Thaumatotibia leucotreta | reverse complement strand
TTTTAAATAAAATTTTTTGCTCTATACAACTGTGAGCAGGCTAGAACGCACGATTTTTAAAATTCTGTCAAGTTTAGGGTGCATTCTGATAATTTTCACAGCTAGCAGGTAGCTTTTCACATTGAAGAATAGAAAAAAAAAATCGTGAAGATTAGGCAACATTTTAAAATACGAATATTTACCTTAAAAAAAATACTTCCATGCTGTACTAGTAAAAAAAATTAAATTAATTATTTTAAGATTACGGAAAAAGACGATGCATACCGTCTAGTTACGTTAGTTAGTTATTTATCCAAGAATGGCCAAGAATGAAGAATAAAATAGAAATACCAACGCTCAACCCATTTAAAGCAGTAGAAACAATACGCCATAGGTTTACTTTTGGATATGACTAAAGCTTACGATAAGGTACAGTATGATATATTATTGAATAAAATTTACGGAATAGGAATTCGTGGAAATGCTTTTAGATGGCTAAAGTCTTATCTACAAGATAGAAAACAATCGGTGGAAATAGAACATTTTAATTTCAAAACTAAAGAAATAATGACTGTGAAATCAAACTTTGAAACTCTTAACGCTTCTATACCGCAGGGAAGCGTTATTGGATGTTTACTTTTTCTTATTTACATAAATGACCTCCCCAAAATCACTAATGATTCCTGTGTATTATTTGCTGATGATGTGTCACTAATTACAGCCTGCCAAAACTCAAAAGATGTAAATGAGAAACTTACAGCAAACTTAAATGAAATAAGTTCCTGGATGAATGATCATAATCTTGAAATTAATTATAACAAAACAAAAATCATTGCTTTCTACCCATACCAAAAAGCGCCGCTAAATATAGACTACTCCTACGAACATAATACACTAGAAGTCGTGCAAAGCTCTTCGCTACTGGGTTTAGAAATAGATACCCACATGAACTGGAAATCCCACGTAGAAAAGATAAGAAAGAAAATATCTCAATTTGTCTACGCGCTTCGGGAGGTAAAAAGTACAACAAATTTGGAGACAGCCCTAACAACATATTACGCGTATGCTTATGCTTGGCTGAATTACGGTATTATCTTGTGGGGTGACAGTACCAACATTTCAGTACTTTTTACCCTTCAGAAAAAGCTTGTTCGTATCCTAGTGAACAAAACTTTGGATGAAATTGAAAGCCATAAACCTTATTTCTCTGAACTTGGACTGCTGACTCTTACATCTATATATATATTGGAAATGTGTAAGTTCGTTCGAAAGCATAAGGAATTATATACAAAACGAGAGGACCTACCTGCTACACGACCGATCCGTTACAAAAATAGGCTAATCCCACCACCTTGTAAACTTAAACTACTATCGTCAGGCCCACTAGTAATGTCCATTAAAATATATAATAAGCTCCCGGATTCCATAAAAGAAGTTCAAAATTATAATA
Source organism: Thaumatotibia leucotreta (assembly GCA_025490895.1). Lineage (NCBI taxonomy): Eukaryota > Metazoa > Arthropoda > Insecta > Lepidoptera > Tortricidae > Thaumatotibia > Thaumatotibia leucotreta. The sequence continues at coordinate 45,205 of JALPQI010010163.1, read as the reverse complement.
CTTATACTAGCAAAATTAAACAGTTGTTACTACAGAAATCATATTATACTATAAGCGATTTTTTTAATGACAATTTGTAACTTAAATAATTGTAATGTAGATGAATAATAATTGACACAGGACTATGTAGTAAGAAATGATTTATTTTAGTATTGATTTATTGTTATTGTTATTATTATTATTTTTTTGACATTTGTTTTGAATTTGGAATGTAATAATAGAAGAATTGATTATTAGTCGAAATGCTCCTCTCCATAGAATTGTAATCATTTAATTATATTGCAGTGCCCAACAGGGTTCACAAAGATCTACCTTGTAAGTTTACCATCTTTATAACTTGTGAAATTGCAATAAAGTATTGAGTATTGAGTATTGAGCAGTATTCCGGAATTTGTGAAATACGGTCAACTAACTTTATTACAATTGTCACACCTTTTTCGCACAAGAAGTATCACAATAGGACTATGGAGAATAAAAACAAGCTAGGCATGAGTGTAAAGAATTAGTGAAAGCTGGAAAGCGCACACATATATTCGAAGGTTGCCTAGTGAAACCCGATAAGTCGAGATAACTATTCATTGAAATGATAACTTAACGTAAGTGTCATCACATCAGCAGCCTATGATAGTCCACTGCTGGACGTAGGCCTCTCCTATTAACTATGCGTATAGACGCATTAGGAGGTAAATGCCCATAATCGCCAGGCTGGGCAAGCGGATTGGTTTTCACAGTAATGTGTTCACTATGACGACGCTGCTGCCCACGATCAATCTTCTATCAAAGAATTGTCAGTGACGCTTCAATCCCTTAGTCGACTCTTATTACACCCGCGGGAAGCCCCGCGGGAAGCCCGCTGGGCGATAATGTAATTTCACTTTATTGCTATGACGATAAATTCTAATTTCGTTAAGCAAAATATGTAAGGTCTCGCATATTTAAGGTGCGAAACGTAGAGCAAACGTAAACCTAGGTAATAAAACTGTTTTTGTCTTAGGTGCTTGAATCCCTCACTGCACTCAGGACTCAGTCTTAATTCCCTCGCTGCGCTCGGGAGTAAGACTGGGAGTCCTTCGTTACGTTCAGGATTCAATGTCAGGCCCGTGACATAAAACAGTGCTTTATCTCCTTGGTGTATAATCTACTATTGAGTTGTTCCACAAAAATATAATGTTATTTTGTTAAAGTGATAACAATCAAAATAAAAGTAACGCCTGGTTTAACTAATTAGTAACATAAATTAGTTCTACGTAATTCATTTGTATTTATCTGAGCGTTATCTCGTCGCCATTTTGAATAATTCCAGTTCAAATTGTTAATTCCATGATTGTAGTACCTACTAACCGTCCTTTGCGAAACAAAGGCGTAAACGTACATTATGTACAATTGTTTTTTTAAGGACCCTATAAGGGCCATGCGAAATTGCAAGCATTGAGGGCTGAATACGTGAGTGAAAATTATAAATTTAAAGTTGCCTCGTTAAAGTATCGATGTATGTATGTTTGTGTAAAATGACAAGCTGCATGAAGTCGCATTCACGTTTAAATAATGTTATTAAAATGAATGCTTCTGTTTCGGGGAGTTAAATTGGGTACCGTGAAATAATAATGTCCAATTATGGCCGAATGTGATACAACCCAGGCCGTGGTACCTAGGTGGTTACTTTAATGCACATGTTTTGGAATGTCTTGAATGTAATTAAGAAATTTCAATTGATATTACGGGCTCTCATTAGAAAATAAAAAAGTGTAAACAAATATGGCTGACTATCCAAAGCATTTTATTTTAACATCAATTCGTGTCGTAATTGACACATATCGTAAAACACGTTCGTAGATTTTTTTTTCACTTTAATATTAATAAATATCAATAGTTTTACGTAGTAATGTATCCTCGTGAGGCCCTATGTCATATATACATAACATAACATTTTGACTTTGTAGATATGGTCATCATCATCATCATCTCAGCCATAAGACGTCCACTGCTGAACATAGGCCTCCCCTCTGGACCTCCACATGTACCGGTTAGATGCGACTTGCATTGTACGCAGAGCAGATGGTTGATGTGGTCGAAAAGTGCTCGAGTGGAGACCACGGCTAGGCAAACGCAGCGTAGGACGTCCACCCATAAGATGGACAGACGACCTTATGAAGGTTGCCGGAACACGCTGGATAGATCTGATATAGTGTCAAAGTTAAAATTCGGTTGTAGTTAGTGACGTCACCAGGACTCAGGAGGGCATGGTGAACTCTAGGTTAAAGTTTTTAAGTTAGTGATAAAACGATGTTTTTAGGTTTTTTTTATTATTTTTTCGAATTCCACTGGCGCTCGGTATAGGCAGATAAATTATTGCCTTATGAATCTACCTTATTGAGAACAAAAGCCCTTCGGTACCTTGTTATAGGTCGATTTAAATTCGGGTTTCAATGTTAATTCATCGATTGAAAGAACTCGGCGGAGGCGCGGAATAATATCATAATGAATATTTAACGGTTTCTAAAGGATCTTGCCTTAATCCTAGACCTTTAGAAGTATTACTTATAACGGAGCAAAACCGGGTAAAATTTTGCGTTTATATATATTATTATATATATTCATGTAAAAAAGGCATTACATGTGAAATGCATTAAGCATAACACCTGGGCGCGAGGATAGACCCGGGTGATTATGTGAGACTCTCAGGGCTAATGAGGCCCTGGCCCCTATACCACAAAACTTTACAAGCGTACAATTCTACAAATTTTTCAACTTTTTGTATGGGAATTAGTACAATTTTGTAGAATTGTACGCTTGTAAAGTTTTGTGGTATAGGCCACTGGTCTACCCACCAAAACCCCGCAAGCCGCCGATACGCTTCCAAGACGAATTCACATTTGTATTGTACGCCTGAGCACACTTCCGCGACCTCGCAGCGGCTGTCCAGGCCTACTACCGCGAACACCGAAGTTCGTAAATTTCGGAGATTTGTCTCTGTCAATCTAATGACGCTTTCGTTGGAGTGACAGAGAAAAATCCCCGAAATTTACAAACTTCGGTGTTCGCGGTAGGGCCGCAGGGCTTTGGCATCGTGCGCAGCAGGCACTTTCCTTTCCAAAAACACTGGATGCAGCTCCAAATTAATCCCAGTCTGGTCTGAAGCTCCCAAAAGCTTGTAACTTGTAATACAAGTGTATTACAAGTTACAAGCTTTCGAAAAACGGCCCCTGCACGTAAGTATGGCAACAATTTTCATTTCCTAAAATTCACATCGCCATTATGCTGTCTTAAAAAGACTCCAATTATCATTATTTCGTTTTGCTTTAAAATTCGAAAGGTATAAAATTTACCAATTAAAGAAAACGTTATAATTTACTTAATAAAATCTTCAAATCATATTCCTTGACTAATAAAATGAAATCATTCGTGATATTATATTTGCCTCGGAAATTGGCGTTAAGCGAGATAAATATAATAATGTACGATTATTGAATTTAGACGGTTAAGGTCAGAAACCTTGAATGCTCAGGTTTTATTTTAGATATCTGTGTATGGTTTGCAAAAAAGACATTAATACATGAAATATGAATCATAGGTATATGTTTATTTTTACGCAGCCATGTAACTAGATACTTAGATAGTATACAATTGATATTGTTATGAAGATGAAAAATAACTGAAATTGATCATTACTAAATCATAATATCTTAGAATTTCAAAAGAATATCTATTTAGAATCTTTACCATGAGATTACCACGGAAAAAATAAAGCTAATATTTTTGTAAATATACTTATTGCTGCACGGAGATTAGAAAAATTGCCCAATAACATTAAAAAAAGCCAAATTAAATCCGTAGGAGTGTTTTGTAAATTGGTCATATTTTAGTGCAACTCGTTTGTCTTGAAAATAATAATAAACCAACATTTATAAAAACTATACCTAAGCACATTTAAGAGTGGCTTAAATTATACACGCTAAATATAAAACCAAAATCAGTACTTCCTCGTAAACTAGAACGTGCTTAAGTTCATATTTGAAGCCATAAAATAACATTAGCAAAATACTATACCATGCCTTGTACATTTTAATACGGGCATTTTAACAATGGCATTTTCTTGCTTGTTTTGCTATCCGTACAGCGCACGCGGCGCGGTGGGTAAAGATTACCCCTTAAACAAAAAGTCTTTTCAGCTTTGAAATTTGTATGCACATATGACCTTTTTGGCTTGTGCATCGTGAACCGGTCTGGCCACCAATGCGTTACCGATTGAACACATGCTTGTATAAAAAGCGTTATCGCCTGCCGATTTGAAGTTATAGCGTTGAGAAGTAAAAGGGTTTGCGCATGACTAAAATTCTTGATAAACTTATCTGGCCCCTATTTCACCACATTGACAAGCGTGACAATTGTGAAATATCATTTCTAGTAACGTCAGACTCCGTAGGCTACGGCTAACGCTTACTATCGGACAATTCATGTGCTTGTTTTCTACCAACGTAAAATGATTACTAATAACGTTATTACGTCGTTAATACATTTCTTTATACTTTTGGAAAGTCGTGAGAATTGTCATAAGGTTTAGAACAACTTCGGCTTCGGAAGTTCGGCTGTGTTGGAATTTTAGTACAATTTTCGTATTTGGGTAAATCAACTTTTCTCTATCTGTTATTGCCATGGTTACGGTCGCCTGAGTCACGCTGGTTTTATGCAAAATTATGCTACTTAATTTATGCAAACATGCATTATAGTCCATGTTTGTAGATGGCCCATCAAGAAAAGGGTTTATTAACACCAGAAAAATCCATGTTTGCATAGTTTAAGTATCATAATTATGCATAAAACCAGCGTGACTCAGGCGACCGTAACCATGGCAATAACAGACAGAAAAAAGTAGATTCACCCATTTATTGTGACAAATTGTAATTTAGCTTCGTTAAAAAGTCGGTATTTATTATTGATTTCTAAAAGTCTTGCAATATATTTGATGCTGATGGCAAACAACCACACGGCCCGTCCGTTGATAACCGTTGGTAACCGTAGCCAATGGACGCCAGAAGTAGGAGAAACGGAAATTTTAGAATTGTCGCACTTGTCACCATGGTGAAATGGGGGCCAGGCAGTTACGTCTTTTTGAAGGTTGAGTTTTTAATGTTGCCAATGTTATGAGGACCTCACCTTGAGCGGAAATAGGAACTTCTGATACTGAGGAGTGTTCAGTACCTTGACCAGATACATATGAGGAGTTTAATTATCAAAAGGGCTTATTTCCATTATTTCTTTTATGAAAAAATAACCCTTGTTGACAGAGTATAACTAAGCCCTTTTGAAAATACACTCCTCATATGTACTTACTACTTAGTATGTGGTAGTACAGTCGAGTACATCAATTGTATACAGGGTGGGCCCTGTAACTAAAGCAAAAAATGAAACGGTACACTAATAACCCAATCAATAGTCATAATTTAATAGTTAAAACTTAAAAAAAAAATTTTTTTTTTGAAAAAAAAAATTTTTTTTTATGTACTTTTACTGCAGTCGACTTATACCAAAAAAGTTAAATCGGTGTAACGCAAAAAAAAAAATTTTTTTTGGTAAACCAGTTAAAAAACCATGAGTTCAAAAAAACTTTTTAGCTCATTTAGTTTTATGTCCACTGAAATACCAATATGTTTAATCATTAATAAGGTACAATGTTGTGATACCTAGATACATCACTCATAGGTCGTAACTTTAACATACTGTTTCTCCTTAATGGATAACTTTAAAACACTGGGACCTTTTGCGAATAACTAGAGGCAGTCAGAGGAGTCTTCCATTTGATTTTTTGCTTTAGTTACAGGGCCCACCCTGTATAATAGAGAACCTTACTCCAGAATATCAAGTAAAAACATGTCCTCGTATTTATGAACTCGACTGTACAATTAAACACGTCCTTTACAGGAGGAATTACTTACATTTTTGTATCTTACGTAAGAACTTACAAGTGCAAGGCTGCGTATATCGATCTAAATAATGGACTGGAATTACCTATAAGCAAATAATTCGAACCCCAACTACCCAACTTTACCTACCTATACACCTACTAAACCCAAGTATAATAATGCCCTTTTTTAGGCACCCTAGGCTAGGTTTTTCATAAAGTGTTTATATTTTGAATGTTGTATTGTATTTTAATTTTATATACATTTTATAACACACCTAGCCTCAGAGATAAGTTGAATAAATAATCTAAATAAATTTAAATGTCAATGACGTTTACAATATTGAGGATTTATTTCAGTCGTAATACTATCGATATCGATATATCCGTCGGATAAAAAACCTGGACAACTGTGTCCCGAATTGAAGAAACCACCAACTCACTCACTGTTGATGGTTTTACTGATACCCCTAGCCGTACCATGACTTTGCAATCGGTAACGTTAGGTTTTGCTGGTAAAGCAGGCCTTCGCGCTCGCTCCAATATGTCAGAGCGAGCGCGATAGAATGCATTACATATCGAGTTAAACCTAACGTACCATTTACTTTCCAACTCTAATTACTACTGGCATAGATAGAGGCCGTCCAATCCGTCTTAGTCGTCAGGGTAGGCAGTGCACAGGCGATTTTTCGGTCACTATGTCCAATTGTCCCATAGGCCGCAGTTCCTGCTTTCTATCAGGTGGGCTGAGAGCTCAGTTGTCTACCTTCACATGAAAAAAAAATCCAACTCATGGTACGGCTACCCAATACCATGTAGAGAAACTGATGATGATAAATCATGCATCAAAGCGTGGAAGTGCCAGATTGCAGATAACGAGGCCGGCAAAAAAGGGCGTAACACAAAAATCATTTTATTCTGATGATAAGAATATTTACGGTCTCCCAGAAACATGCGCGAGGTTTGCATTGGGCTTATAGAGAGTGTTTCCATTTAAAAGGATTTTCTTAAATACATATTAAACAAGATCGATAAATACACCGTGGGCTGTTTAAGGCTGACCGATTTTAACAGTGTACATATTCTTGACCACATTTAGAAATATATAATGTCACATAATTCTAATTTTGTTACTCAATACGAAAGGTCTTTTTAAGAAAGGCCTTTTTAACGGCTTTGGTGCCATTATGCCCCGGCCACGACATTGGTCTAAGGCGACCAGCGGCGAGCGAATCCATGAGTGGGAGCGGGATGCCGATATAGGTACGAGAGGGAGCACCATACGTTTTCCGCTAAGCCGGTCGCCTTAGACCGATGTCGTGGCCGCGGCGTTATGAAGAATAGTTCCCCTAACCTTATTAATAGATATCAAAAAGTGAGAAATAAAACCTTTATTAATTAGGTTGTTATACAAAAAACGTCAACACGTAGTTTAAGTGCCAGTGACATTTTTTGCTTCTCTTAACGTCTATACATATGACTATGTTGCCTGCGTTGCCTAGTCGGTAGTGACCCTGCCTACGAAGCTGGAGGTTCCGGGTTCGAATCCCAGCGAGGGCATTATTTGTGTATTTATTTATCACTAATATTTGTTCCTTGGTCATGGCTGTCTATTTACTTATTTAAGTATCTCTATCTATTATATATATCGTCGCCTGGTACCCACATCACAAGCCTTAATTGAGCTTACCGTGGGACTAGGTCGATTTGTGTAAGGTGTCCCAGATATTTATTTGTTTTATTTAACACCTACGTATAAAAATTCGGGTACCTAATTCGCGCTCACGTTGTGTATCATCCTGTGTATAGTTCACGACCGTTATTTCTCAAAATGCCTTTATTTTAAAGGTATTTTTATTCATGACATTGTTTGTTTCTCGATCTGGACATTATATTATAACAAACTGATAGTGGTAAATACAATAGTTTTTGGTATTGTAAGTATTTGTAATGCTTGCTGGCACTGTCTTGGTTTTATAACTAAAACTCTGTAATATTTAAAAATTCCACGGCCTCAAATTTTTTTATATATTACCTACGAAGGTAGACAACTGAGCTCTCAGCCCACCTGACGGAAAGCGGGAACTGAGGCCCATGGACATAGTGACCAAAAAATCACATATGCGCTGCCTACTCTAAGGTGCCATAAATAATAATAATACCACCAAACCGGATCACAGTACTAAATATTTAGCGGCAGGTTGACGGGTAAGACGGTGGTAGCTATCCGGGCGGACCCTGCACGAGGTCCTACCACCAGCAAAACATTACGTACATACCTTACAAGTATAACCAGATGTGCATCAATATCTACAATCAAAATAAAAGTTCTCATACCTATAAAAAAAAATCTGATGTTTCAAAATCATCATCAATAATTATCAAACTTTCGCAGTCACTGCTGGGCATAGTCCTCTCCTATATTTTATTACATATGCTATGTATTATAAACGCATTCAGAAGGTAAATAACCATAATCGCCACACAGGGCAAGCGGATTAGCGATCGCAGTAGTGTATCCATTATAATGATGTAGCTGCCCATCATCAATCTTCAATGAATAAACGGTCAGTCATGTCGACTCTTAACGTCTCTCATTGCAAGAATAAAAAAAAAGTACACTAACAATTTATTTTATAATAATATATATGTATAACGTGTTACACGAGTCACTGAACACCTTGAACGGGGTAATTTGGTAGGATATAACTGAACAACTTTTACTATGGAGCTAACCCAGAATCTCAAAATAATATTTAGGATTTTTCATACAAAATGTCGCGATCGATCAGTCTAAATGTATGAAAAAACATTTTTTTTTAGATTTCGTGGTTGGCCCCATAGATAAAGTTGTTCAGTATAGTTCAAGGTTTTCAGTGGCTTGTGCTGCGACCATAATTATAACATGGACGTCTGGACTATATAAAACCAATTTTTCAATTGTGCCAAGACGGGCAGGACATAGCGCTTTTCTTAACACCGCGCATATTTCGGCGCAACATTTTGACATAATGTTTATAGAATATAGCCAATCAAAACTTTGATGGACCAATGACAGCTATTTTTAAATGGCGGTTTAAGTTTTTATAGGTTGATATTGAAATTCATTACCGTGATGCATTGAAGGTGACACTTGACAACTAAAATTCTTGTTTTTGAAAGGCAATTTAGTTCTTATGGCGTGCGGCTTCCATGTTTTATTTGTTCGTAGGGCTTGTGTAACACCCTGTAGGTACATTAGGTACTCAAATTGTAAATGAACGTAAACCATTTCCCGTCTATTTACACTATTAGGTACAAATAGTTGCAGCAGGATGTCTACTACATTCTAAATCACAGTTCATAAACTATTACAGTAAACTATCTCCAAAAAGTACAAATTCCTACCCGAAACTTTCTGTTACGGACGTTAGCGGACTTAGCGGTACTGATTTGACTAGTATTCGATATGGGTAAAAAAGTTATAAAGATGCAATTTGTGCTACAAAGATTTTTCAATATTCGTATTTAATTTATCTTCAATGAATAAATGGTTAGTCAGGTCGACTCATAACGGCGACTCTCATTGCAAGAATTTAAAAAGTACACTAACAATTTATTTTATAACAAAGATACATTAGGTACTCAAATTGTAATAGTATGGGATGAACGTAAACCATTTCTTTTCTATTTACACTATTAGAAATAGTTGCAGCAGGATGTCTACTACATTCTAAATCACAGTTCATAGACCATTACAGTAAACTATCTCCAAAAAGTACATATTCCCACCCGAAACTTTCTTCAATATGTTAGCGGAACTTATTTGACTAGTATTCGATATGGACAAAAAAGTTATAAAAATTCAATTTGAGCAACAAAGATTTTTCGATATTCGTATTTAATTTAAACCCTGCGACTTTGACATAGCCGTACCATGACTTAGCAAGTATCGGAAACGTTAGATTTTTCTCGATATGTAAAGCAGGCTGTCGCGCTCGTTCCAATACGTCAGTGTAAGCCGCGATAGGATGTCATTCGTATCGAGTAAAACATACTGTATGGTTTACTTTTTAACTCATGATAGTCGTGATACGGCTACAGTAGCCATTCCATGACTTTGAAAGCATCGGTTACGTACGCACTCATTATTGGAGCGAGCGCGATGGCCTGCTTTACGTATCGAGTAAAACCTATTGCAACCGTTACTTGAGCACTCATGGTACAGCTACTGTTCCCTAAGGGTTGTAACGTCATATCGATTTGTTGCTAGACAGTTTCTTCCATAGGCTTCAGTCACTCGCCACGTGCACTTCCTCCTATAGACGAAGCGCATTGATTTGGACTCCATCTAGCGGGATGGAGATCTTCCACAAGATCTCCGAAAGTCCACTGCGAACCGCGACGAACGTGTTGTACTCCATTTCAAATACCATGGCCCGATGCCACATAAAACTTTGCAGTGGCATCAGGCTATGGTATTTGAAATGGAGTATACCTGACTTGCCTATCTGCATATTAATATGTAACCGTATTCATAAACGTGTCCTATTGTTTGTCAATTTCGTATAATATTCATAAGAGACATATTCCTAAGATTGAAAGGGACAAAAAATACTTAGCGGCGAAAGCAGGAGACATTTATGAATAAGGGGGTAATTAAGTATAATTATATGTAAACACGTAGATCTTGGTTCGCTGTAGTCCTGCTGGCCCTCTACTTTTCCCGTTATAGTAGGATATGATGTCTGGTGGTCCGGCGATCTTATGAATATCGCCGGGAGACATTGGAGGTCGCTTCCAACCGGAGAGTATGCGGAGGTCCAAAGGGGAGACAGCAGTAGACGTCTTATGGCTAAACTGATGATGACGATGAATAGGCTGATGCCTGAGGGTCTAGCGAAGAAGCCAGTCAAACCCTTAACCAGGTCGTGATCTCATAGCGACCACTTAGCAAAAGATTTTTTTCTGACGAGCAAAACGCTTGTAGCGGTCACTAAATGTCATTGACGTATAATCTATAAACTGACAGATTTCTGAACGCACCCAAAATCGATGTGTCAGAACAAATTTCTTTGACGTTTTAGTTGTCAAATTCAAAAACCGAAAAACTGGCAGATTTTGTGTGTTGCTCCAGATAAATACTATTATTGTGTCGAAAAAAATTACGGTAAGTGCTATGTGTTGATTTATTGTGGCAGTATAAAAGGAAATGTAAGTGTAGTATGTCATAAATGGTCACAGTAATAGTTTTTTACTTAAAATTTTTGCTCTTAAAGTTTGTGGGCCCTATATGACCTCTGCCCGTTTCGGTTTGGTATAAGTGGTTTGTATGTGACCACTGCCCGGCTGGGCATTTATGTGAAATTTAAGGGTTAGTTTATTACTGTACATCATGTAGGTCCACCCACTAAACATCTCAAAACTTACTGTAAGTAAATAATTATAAGTTAGTTTTGAAGCGGATTTTGCTAAATGGCGTTTGAGTATAAAAATAAATATCCTTTTTTCTTACTTTTATTGTGGTCTTATAATTACATGTAAACATAACCACTACCCCTTAAAACTTCAATGTATCGCCAGCAGGGCAGTGGCCACATACGGAACACGTAGGCCTCCTGGTGACGAGCACAGGGCGTATATTGACCACCGGGTTTTTTTTTTGGAAATAATGTTTCTAAAAAAAAACACGAAATTAGTTTTTTATTGACGCTATTATCTACCGAAATCAGGATACGAAAGTGAAAAAATTGCTAGGCCTGTTTAAGGGTTAAGCGTATACGGTAAGGATAAGTAACACGAGTACATAAATGTTTTCGAACGAAAAACCATGTATCGATTTTCGTAAATTACAGTCACGTGATTTTGCGTTCGAACCTGTTCATTTAAAACATTTATTTTACTTTTCGATTATCGCATGCGTTTCCCGAATGGCGTCTTGGCTAGGCCCTCTGAGGAGTTCTATTATGACGGGAAAACGGATATGAGAAGCGTCCAAAATATCTGAAGATAGACTACTCTACACAAAATGTACTTCTAAAATCGCCCTGAGGACCGGTTGCGGACGCCCTCGGCTCCATTATCTATTCCATTCGATACGAGCTGATAACGGTAATCGAATTCTAGCTAAATTTATACGAGAGCTCGATGCCAGTGGCTTCCTACAGTTCGATTGTCAGTATCGATTTATTAAGGCTAAATGCACCGGACTGCTAATACTCGTATGTGAATTAGATTGTGATAGAATGTACGTCCATGTGTTTGTTTTTTAATTGGAATTTATCTGTTTCAGACTGTAACATCGTTTCTCGGAAAAGAGGGAATATAAAAATCGGGACTCTTTTTATTGTTTGAGTCATTAACATTCAAATAACAAAATGGACTAATATTCACAAATAATTATGGGTTAAAATATGGTATGCAATTAATTAATACAAGCAGCCGATCGTAATATTGAATATACAGGTGGCTAAAAATAAGTAAGATTCCAGTTGTCTGTAGCGTTTTGTTAGTGATTTAATACCACTTTAATACTGTACTTTAATAAGATCCCTCGGTAATCCTTTTCCAGTATTCAACCATAAATTTTTAGCTCAAACATCATTTAAATAAAACCTTCATTAAAAATCTCCTTTTAATTGTAGCAAGAAGAAATAATGTTGTTTTAGTCATGTATTAATTACTTGTCAAACGTCTTTTCAAAATCGATCATATTGACTTTTGCGGAGAGTCGAAATTTATTCCTCGATTCGAATGCAGTGATACATCGAGCACACAGATTTATTCGCACAAAAGGTTGTAACTGTACTAGCCACGCTTGTGACATATGACCTTTTTCGGGTAATGTATGTGTGACAAAACAACAAAAAATAAGCACTTAATCACGGTATACGACTTAATTAAAGCTGGGGATCGACTGGCGTATAAAGTAATCTATTAGTAAGGTAAACGACACGAGATGCCCGACATTCGATGCATTTTTCAAAATGGCGGGTGTGACTAAAATACATTGACTGTGGTTCAGTTGGAAAAAGTGTCATTAATTATTAATTGAAACATTAGTCCTGATACTTAAGGTAATGTTGTTTTTGTGTAAAGGTATGGTAGGTATGGTCTGTCTTATAAGTTTATAAATGCTTAATGCTTGTTTATAAATCCTTTTAAAACCCTGCAATTTAAATGAATCGATAAAATGTTATAGTCACATTTATTACAACAAATGCTTAGTAAGTTTTGTAACGTATCTAAAATATTTCTGTTCTGGTGGTCTATGAAATGTATATTAAAATTCAGTAACATTTGCATGTAAAGAAATGTTTTTTTTTGTGTTTATAATATATGTAGTCTACTTCATTTTTATAATCGCAATAATCATGCTTCGAATTATGCCGATAAACGGAACATACCACTTTTTGTATTAAGTTACCTTGATCTTAATCGAGTTTGTATTATATACGGGATGGGCCCTACTACTAGAGCAAAAAATATAGCTATTGAATTGATTTCCTAACAGCATGTTTTACACCAACCTCTTGAGTCTAATTTTTATCCAATTCAGTAAAAAATATATTCTAACCCCCTTATACATAAATGTTTGCTAACATAACAAGCCGCTAATAATTGTTTGTCCCTTTCGGTCTTAACAATGTGTTCATAAGAGCAAAAGGGACAAATAATCTCGAGGTAATGTATCCCTATACCTCATGGTCATAGCGACTAAGACAACGATTATTTTAAAGTAACATTAAGTAAGGCATACTTAACCATGCTTGAATTCTTGTTTGAAAGTAATAATTATGGAATGTCAAATTGTTATATTCAGAATTTAGCTTTTTTATTTAAATAAGTAGGTAGTTATTTATATATCTCTTGAAGAGTCAGCAAAGAAATACACACGGACTACATTTCGATAAAAAAGTTTTATTTTGATTTCTCAAACCATTATTGAAATATTTTTTGAAATGAAAGTAAATTTTTTGCTCGTGTTACATGACCCATTCTGTATACCTACCGTGTAGGTATATTAATATCGTTTCAAGTTAAAGTTTGGTACGAAAACAAAAATACGAGTAAATTTATTTTAATTTGAAAGAGGCATTCAATTTTCAGTTTTTAAACTGTCTGCCTGGGTGAATTATTCAACAGTACACTATGCAAAATTACAAAACTATTTAAATTGAGTATAATTTGTGGATACTAATTAACGAGCGCATTCATATTTAGCGCAGTAGGTAGCAAAATAAAATTTTGTCCAAATGATAACAATGAAATAGCGCAATGTAACATCATCATCATTTCAACCGAAAGAATGTCCACTGCTTGACAAAGGCCTCCATGAAGAACGGATTTGCGATTCCCAACTATTCCATAATTTATAATTATTATGCCATAATCACCATGCTTCAGAAGCACTTATTAAAATAGTGGTATCGAATAGTAGGACACTATTTGAATTTATCAATTTTTATGTTGATATTTTTTACTATATATTATTTAATTAATACATATTATGTATACCATTTGAAAAATACATAATATGTTATAAAAAAGTAGTAAATTTTAAACCATTATAATGTAACTATACCTTTTCATGATTGTGCATCCAAAAAGGATTTTTGCCTTAAGAAAATTGAGAAATACAGTTAGCATTGAAGCAGCAGTTACAGCTTACCACGGCGTTGTCTCGTCAGTGTTAAGTTACGGTTTACTTCTGTGGGGAAACTCAGTTGATGTTGAAAGAGCTTTCAAATTGCAAAAGAATTGTATACGTGCAATAATGAAAGCTAGATTTGACGATAGCTGCAAGCCGCTTTTCAAGAAGACAAATATATTGCCGCTGCCTTGCATGTATATAAAAAAAGCATGTGAACTAGTAAAAAACCGACCAGACTTATTTAAAATGAGGTCAGAATTCTATATGAGCCAGAGAACACAATACAAGAACCTTTTACATCAACCTCGATGCCACTTAACGATTTACAAAAATAATGCGTATAATATGTGCATAGTTCTATACAACGATTTGCCGGACAGCATAAAACAGTTAAACGGTACGAAATATAAACAGATGATAAATAGTTTTCTGCTAGAGCACTGTTTTTATAGTACCAAAGAATATGTAGAGTATAATAATCGAAAAATACAATAAAATCAACCTTGTACATCTTCTTGCCCGACAGGAGAATTTGCAAGCTCTTCACTCTGACGCCCTCGTCCTATAACAAAAGGGAAAACCCAAATAAGTTCTCGTCTAACGGCATTTCTTTTTAATAATTATTGACTTACTATTAATAAAAATGTAATAAATATGTAATAATAAATGTGTAATTTGAATTTTAATAATTTTAGAAATAATTTTGGGCTATTGTTTATATAAATTGGATAGTTTCTTGTCAAATTTCTGCATACCAGAAAGGAAACAAAATGTATAATTAATGAATTGAAATCCTTAATGATTAATGATAATTTAAAGTAAATGTATTAATTTTAATGATAAATAATAGGTAGTTTGTATTTCTGTACATAATTTGCATGTCGGATGACGACAGGATACCTGCTTCCGAAACCGTGTTGTACCTACTATCTGTACTTGTATATCTGTGTGTCCTTAGCAAATAAAATATCTTATCTTATCTTATCTTATCTTAAATAACGCTTATTAAACTTGAATCTAATTCATAACATATGCTTTTGTTCAAATGATAATTATAACTGTGAGAAAAATACGCTTAATGAATGTCAAATTATTTTCGTAATGTTCCGGTAACATAATTTATAGTTTTTAATTAAAGTCATCATAAATTAAGCCGCTTTATATAAAACATTGTGCAAATTATTGCTATATTGGGTAATCCCATAGTAATAAAAACACTAGTTTATTGCTGGTTTTTATCAAAATAATATTTCTGTACCCACAGTTTCCAAGTCATGTGCATGTCTTGAATTTATGTTTTCAGAGATCCTTGTATGACGTTTATGTTACAAGAAAAAAACTACTATTTATGTTTATAGACTAAATCTAACTAATCTACATAACCTAACCTATATCTAAGATTGGCCCTTGTGGCATTGTACCGAGGATGCAAAAATGTATAAATTACAATTAAAAACTGGATGACAAATTATGTATATTACATAACGAGAGCAGGAATTTTCTTAATATAAAGTGTTTTATGTGTTTACAACTTCTCAATTATTATTTTTTTCATAATTACTAGACATCTCCGAGAATCATTTTTTTTTATTCGAATGGGTATAACTCCGAAATGGTCTTGCTTGCAACAAGTCGGGGTCTGATGATGGGATCTTGGAGATGTCGGTTTTCGAATGTTTTAATTTGGTGCTTATTGTAATTTCATGAACTGGATCATGTGATGCTCGTGTTTCTGATATTTCAGGCTGAGAAGTTAAGGTACCTAGCTGTCTGCAGAGATCGCATAACGGTTTTTTCTCCATATAAAAGAACTGTTCGAATTACGGTCTTTTTCGTTCTTCGGTATATTTTTTTTTTTAATGGAGTATTTCAAAAATACGATGTTAATAATTCGTCCTATTAATGCAAATACCGACTAAGTGACTTTTTCACGAAATCGTGTTTTTTACGCCTTTGGAATAAGAATTTCAAGGACTACAATCTAGTAAAACCCATGTTTTGATACGACTCTCCGTTCCAAAGATAGCTTTTAGATAAAGTCACTTAAACGTCATTTTACTGAAATATTCACTGCCAAAATCTGATATACATAACTTAATACAAAACTTTATGCTTTCTCCGCCAAGTAAAAACTGTTAATGGTACATTGTGTTTATTTGCATTTATACATTCCCATTTTAAGTTTTACCAAAAAATATTATATATACTTATTTGGTTTTAGCATGAAAATGATTCTATTAAATTATTTATTTTACGACAGGTTGAACACATTACATGCCTTTAGCATGTTTTTCCAGTAGATAATTGTTTCCAAACAACGCCAATATCATACTGCCAAAAAATTTAAAAGCGACTTAGTTGCTTTTGCTTGTAGTTCTATTTCAATATTGACGTAAATCTCTACAGGAGAAACCAATTATGTGCGCGTACGAGCTTCACGCCGTAGTAACTTCACTCAGTTGCGAGTCACGCGCCGATGTCACAGGTTGTTGTTTCTCGTAATGTTTGTTAAAAAAATCGTGTAAAAACTATTTTAGCACTAGTGTATAATAACCAGGGCCCGTAACTTTCATGCCGATGACATCAATTTGATGTCACGCTCCATTTAGGGTGATCCAAAATAGTTTTATTGTTAAATATTAATCATTAGTCGTCAATCATTTTAATCATGTACAAATAACTTCAAAAGTAGTCTGTTTACACGTGAAATAAATAATACCAACTTGATACGTGCTTTACGTTAAAGAGGAATTCCGTTTTCTACGTAATTATGGAAATGTGTTAACAATATCATTAAATAAAATGTATGGAAACAAATCAAATAGATTTACTTATGGTTCACGTATCAAGTAGGTATTATTTATTTTACGTGTAAATATACTACTTTTGAAGCTATTTGTACATGATTAAAATGATTGATTGATGACTAATGATTAATAATTATCAATAAAACTATTTCGGATCACCCTAAATGGAGCGTGACGTTAAATTGATGTCATCGGCATGAAAATTACGGGTCCTGATAATAACAATGAGTGCAAGGAGTAGAAAACTCGTTAGACTCGCCACGGGGAACAAGGAAACTGGGCTTTATTTTTCCTAACAAAACTTTCAATAATGTATGACTACCGGTTATCAAGTGTACAAATACTACTTATATTATTACTGTTATGTGTAATTATAAAATGAAAAGTAACATCCTTAGTCATACATTATGGTGTTATTTAGTTTCGGAGGCCTAGCTTTCGAGTTCGAGTTGGCAGAGTTGCTGAGCGAGCGTAGTAGATGTACGAGTAGTAAGTATATGATGCGATTACTCGAAGACGCCTGAACCGATTAGCATTTTTTTTATTTTTATTTAAAGGTGTATAGTTTTGAGATATTGTTTTATAAATCTTAACGTAATCAGTTCAGTCGTTTATGAGATATCAACAAAAACTGGTGAAGTTCGTTGTTTTTTAATTTTTTTTATTTCGTGTTTTTCCCACAAAACCTAAAACTATGTATTATTAAGGGTTAGGAGGCTTCCAAAAATGCTTTATTGTCAATAAAATACTGTGATTAGTGATGATAATTTGAAGATTTGAGACTTAAACGAAGACACTTCTAGATTTCCTACAGATAAAACCGATTAAGTCATTGTGGATTTTTAGTAAATTTTGTAATAACTTAAAAATCTTAGACTTTTTTTTATCATATTGTGATTTATAAGAAACGTACATGTCAACCAAAGCTTAATCAAACGAATATGTTGTTCTGGATGTATTGATAAGAGAAATAAACAAAAATATATTTCTTCAGGAAAAAGCAACTAAGTTTGCGACTGTTTTATTAAAATCGCATTTTTATTGTCAATCAAATACAGACTGAATAATTTTCACGATTAAATAGTAAACTAGACACTATAGGCTATAAAATTCTAAATACAGATTGTACATATCTTAATTTTTTTATGTAAAGATATACCTCCAAACATTAAAATCGCATTATCTCAAAATCACTTTTTTTTACTTAGTCGGTATTTGCAGTAATAGGACGAATTAGTTTACATAAAATTTTAAAAACTACATAAAAAGTGTAACTTTTCGTTCTTCGGTATATATTTTTTTTAATGGAGTAATTCAAAAATACGATGTTAATAATTACATAAAATGTTAAAAACTACATAAAAAGTGTAAAACATTTGAAAATATTTAGCTATTTCGAGGATTTTCTAAAAAACCGGTTCCGATCCCTGGCTGTCTGTCATTGCTTGTTTTCCGATATCTTAAAAAACTCTCTAAGTATGTGTTTCGCTTGTGACACGCTATTTATTATTTACACCGCAAACACAATAAGTAGGTAATCTACAATGCAAAGCTGACCAGTCTCTTAAGTGCAATCGGCCCTTAGCGTCTTAAGTTTAAATTAGGTCCTTTTTTAAAGGAGCCTACGGAACTGTTGTTCTCCAAAGTGTCAGCACGCACGGCACAAGATCGTTATCGAACTGTAATCCTACCTCCCACGCCAACGGATTTTATGCAAAAATTAAGAGGTGAGGCTCATTAGCATCGCTTAGGTCTGGTTTAGGATGTGGTTGCGGCGGTAGCGGGTAGTGTTTAACATCATGAAACCGCCTCCGTAGCTTAGTCGGTAGTGACCCTGCCTACGAAGCTGGAGGTTCTGGGTTCGAATCCCGGCGAGGGCATTATTTGTGTATTTATTTATCACAAATATTTGTTCCTCGGTCGTGGCTGTCTATGTTTTTAAGTACCTATCTATATGTATCTATCATGCATGCAAAGCTTTCATAAATTGTAATGTTACAAAATGAAACAAATCTTCCTAACCTTAAAATATGTTCTTGTCGGTTTTAGTTTTTAGTGCCAATTTAACGCAATCATTATGATGGTACGCGACGATATAACTCGCGGCCTTCTCGCGGTTGCCCGTTTACATAAGTTTACCCGCGAGTAAAATATATCAATCAAACAGAAACGGGTAGCCACGAGATGACCGCGAGTTACTATTTAGCATAATTTGTGCTAGGGCTTTTATATCAGTATTTCTTCCGCTCCACTTAAAACCACATCCCTTACATCTTAATTTGAATTTGGAATTCGTTTGCGTTAATAAAAATAGATGGTTCTTTTTTAAGCATTTCATCGGTAATACGGTAGTGCATTTGCAAAACCTTTCGGGCAGTTTTTGAATCGTAAAAAAGCAATCTGCGTTTGTGTACAGCCGAATTAAAGTATTATAATCGATTATAGGCGGTCTGTTAATGCAATTTTAATGTAAACATCAGTTATGATTGTTATGCATTAAAGGTTCTTCTTTTATGGTCTCTCGTTTTATACTTAAGTGGAAATAGCAAAATTGCATTCGCAGGCAAAACGTAAATACCAGTTAGTCGGATACTTTAATAAACATTCCAACTTCATCATCATACCTATAGTACCTTAATGACAACTGGAAGAGTCCTGTTTCTATTAAGTACCTACATTTTCTATTAGGCTTAACATAAAATGTTACTAAAATTACTAGAATTGTCAATATAAGTAAGAATCGCATCAGAATGCCTTATTAAGTATAATGTGTAATGATATTACCGCCTATTTAAATAATAATTTTAAAAAATGGTAGCATATCGAATAATTTTAGTTTTATATGGAAATTTTATATGTATTTTGCATGAACTATAATCATATAATATATCAAAACAGTAGGTATCTGTTTTTTGCGCCATGTTTGAGATAAATACCATATTAGCACGGCTGCAAAGGCTTTTTGCAGGCGTCATATTAAATTAAACGGACTCCCGATGTCGTCGGTTTTAACATAACATTCAGCCTGCAAAAAGCCATTGTCCATGCCTGGTCACACCACACACACAACAAAAAACCAGCATCATCAGCCTTTATCAGTCCACTCCTGTACAACGGCCGCTCCATAGCCTATGCGTAAGGTACATACATGCTCATAATGCCTGGATGCTTAGCCAAGTAGCCAATCGCTAACGCTTAGTAGCGTATCGTAGTTTTCCCTCTCTGTCACTCTTTCATATTTGTGCGACAAAGACAGTTAGCTGCCTTTCGTTTACGATTAACGCTTAAGCGCTAGCGATTGGCAACTTGTCTAAGCACCCTGGTCAGTCACAGAATTAGATTTGGATAGAAGAAACAAGTTCATTCAATTGTATGGCGGCCGAGCGTGTCAGATTTTGTACTGAAGTCGTTACTTGCTTATGATTTTAAATATGTATCAGGCCGTTGAGTACCTATTCATATTTTTTTGTGTTGTTGCAATTAATATTACTTAAGGAGGCATTATTAATGTTTTTGTTCACTTCTACTTACAAAATCTGACGCCCGAAAGCTGCAAGCTGCGATTAAAGACGGACAACTCAGTGGATTTCACTGAGTTCATTTGAGGTGCTAAGTAGATACGTTGCTTGATCTATGGTATATATGACATCTGTGTGGTCAGTAATGCTAATGTATATGTATTTAACCTGTCAATTGTTTTTAACAGCTTTCTTAGTCTAGATGTTAGTGACCAAGCTAAGACAGGAAGGCCTTTATTTGTGAGTTTATCACAATTATTAATTTCGTCCTTGGTCATGACTGTTTTCTGTGTAGGTATTTAAGAACCTGTTTCTGTATACCTATTTATTTTATCATACAGTGTGTGTCTACGATACTGGCTTTTATCGAAACCGAGGAATGCGATGCAGTTTTCTAGCCAAACCGTGAACTTTATTCGATTCAAAATGCTAATTTTAAAAGTAATTAACTTTCTAAGAAAAGTTAATTGAGAAGCAATGTACTTCAAAATGGATCGTTAATTTGCACCTCACAATGACAGATCGCAGCCACTCACAACGTTTGACAACGAAGCAGTATACGCGTTACATTGATCGTTCGGAGGAAATAAAATTAATTGTACGGTCAATTTAATTATTTGTCAAACGTTAATACTTGAAAACGATTGCTAGTAATGCGTATTATTACCCATTTTCGTAAAAGCACGGGTCATAGACACACACTGTATATGTCGTCGCTTAGAAACACAGATGCGATCCTACGTTTCAAGGTAGTTGTATTATTAATTTGTGTAATGCAAATAAGTACCTATTTGAAAACAATTTGCTTCTCGCATAAGCTTCTAAGAGTTGTAAGACTCCTATTTTCCAGCGTGTACTGCTTCGTTGTCAAATGCTGCAATTGGCTGCGAACTGTCATCATGTAAATATCTCACTAAACCTTTCTTACAAAATTAATTACTTATTAATTATTATGTACACCTACTCACAATTTAGCTAAAAATGTGCATCTCATTCCTCGGTTTCAATAAAAGACTGCACGGTGGTAACACACTGTATAATAAACAAATTTTCAACCTTCAAGTAGGTAGGTACACTTTTTTGCTAAATTCCATATGTGTCAGTGCACATGGAAAGGTACCTTGTCACGGTGTTTAAACTGGACTTTAATGAAGAACACATAAGGTCTATTTTCAGAGTCGTGACAAGATACCTTTCCATGTGCACTGACACATAATTGCTTCTGCCACCCGTAAAAATGACAAAATTTCACTTTTCCTATGAGGTTGCTGAATTTTTAATCAATAAATAGCAGACGACAGAATATGTGCATTTTTAGGTTATTTTTAGGTTTACTAAATAAGACAACTGAGTATGAACGGGCTTTAACAGACTGTATGCTCTAACTTTTACCCGAGGTGATCTGTAATAGTACCTTACCGGTCTTAATGCGGTATGGATTACACGGGCCGATAGCGCTATCGATGACCGGATTAAGGCCAAGCCATCGCGATCGGTTAATTAATTGGACATCGTTTAGCTACCTTTAAGTGCCTTTTTGTCCTTAACATTTATTATCTTATTTTAAGACTTCTCGTTCAGTTAATGTGATTTAGCCTTTGGGACTGTCTTTATTGGTATAAGCACATTGGGGATAAATAAGCTAGCAGACTGCCCAAGTGGTAAGCTGCTATCCTAGAGAACGGATCCCTGAGTGTGAAGTCTAGATGCCAATTGGAGCGGGAATTGCGGCGTGCATGTTAAACAAATGGCAACCTTTGCCTCAGTGTGCAAACTGAGTGGACTCTCGAGCAGGGCGTGCAGCACGCTGTGCTGTTAAAAAATGCAAACGCATGCGCGTCGTACAGGTGCCCGCCGTTGAAATCTCTTGGACGCTCGAAGCTCGTCGCACGCCCCAACCGACGTGGACTCAGGCCTAGCACTTAGACGCTCGATGCAAAGCTTTACGCCCCGCCACCGCACCGGGGCGCCGCTCGACGCTCGTTTCTCAGGTCTTATTGGCCTGGCCGCGACATTGGTCTAAGGTAACCGGCTTAGCGGAAAACCATACATACGGGAAAGAGTTCCCATATCGGCATCTCGCTCCAACTTATAGATTGGCTCGCCGCTGGCTAAAAAGGCCTGGCCACGACATTGGTCTAAGGCGACCGGCAGCGAGCGAATCCATAAGTTGGGGTGAGAGGCCGATATCGGAACTCCCTCTCACACGTATGATTTTCCGTCCCACCGGTCGCCTTAAACCAATGTCGTGGCCAGGCCATTACACTAATACACATGTAGATTTGGGCTTTGTTGAATACATACATAATATGGACACTGTATAGGCTTAGGGTTACCAATAAATACACTCCCACGAATAAACTGGAGAACTTATTTTAAAAGTCGAATAACAACTCGACCTTTGTGTACTATAAGCACAAACAGAACCTTATAAAAGGACTTGCCAACAATTCGGACAGCGATTTCCAATCAGACCGTAACCAAGTTTGTATCGGAAAAATGTAATAAAGCTCGAAAGTTTCGTCAAAAGTGGTTTAGACTTTCGATACGACATTTTAACTTGCGTGTTTTCGAATATTGTTGTTGATAGGAATGCGGATTATTGAGGATTTTCATTGGGTAGCAAATTGTTTTAGTTGGTATCAAAGAGTACGATTTTGTACCGTTTGGGGTGGAAAATTTTGGTCCATGGGGCCCCAGCGCACGCATATTATTTATCGAAACGTCTGGTTGACTTAACTAAAGACCGAAGAGCTGGTGACTGCCTCACATAAGGAATCAGCATTGCGATACAGCGAGGAAATGCAACAAGCATCCTCGGTACAATGCCACAAGGGCCAATCTTAGATTATATAGGTTGGGGTAGTTAGGTTAGTTAGATTTAATTTGTGTAAGTATATATTATACACATTTTTTTATTGTTCTTAATTTTTAAATCTGTGCATGTATACAATTACTATATATATAAATTGTACTGTTTTGAAAGTCTCTGTCCATAGAAATTGTGCATAGTGGCAGCTGCTTTATTTAAATATTGCAAATGGAGGATATAGATATAGAATACGTTCCTACACCTGATTTCAAGTCCAAAATGTGTCCATCATTTTTAAGGTATCATTTACGTAAAGTACCAAACTTCATTAACAATAAAATGCTGCCTTTAGCGATAAAACATCAAATTTAATTTATATTTCACCTGTGCCAGGTAAAAACACGGAGTAATGAAATATGGAAGCCCTTGAAACTACGGCGATGTTTGCCGTGTCCCTACCATGAGTTGGCGGTGTAAAGGCCTTCCACGATATTGTTCTAAGGCGATCAGCGGCGAGCGAATCCATGAGTTGGAGCGGGATGCCGATTAGGGTACTCTCTCTCGTACGTATGGTTTTCCGCTAAGCCTTAGACCAATGTCGTGGCCAGGCCATCACGGCTCGGCCACGGATACGCGTGAATTGCGACGCGGCAAATGACTGTGTTGTCTGTTCATTGCGCGCTCGACACGCGCAACGCGCGGTGGTTAGTTGTGATCACACGTAATGATTAGGAAAAACGCTTGCAGCGCCGCGATTCGCGCTTGTCCATGGCTGAGCTGAGACGTAAGCGCAACTGTATACAGGCTCACGCGAGAAGTCTTGCCGAAAAATAGTGTTCAAGAAGGCATTTACACTCACAAACTTTTCGCGTGAGTCTCTAGAGCCTATCATGCGACCTTTTCGCTTCTCGCGCAACGTTCTCGGCACCGATCGGAGAACAGGCGAGCGCGAGAACGAAACGTCAAGAAAGTGATCACAAACACGCTTCTCGGGTGTTATCGGGCGTTCTCGGCGTGAGTCTGTATGGGATATTATGCGTTACTTATTTTATATCTTTCTCGCTCACATCTCACGTCAATTACCAAGTACCTACAAGTGGGATGAACAGAGAGTTAATTACACAAACACTAATGTTTCTCCATTCATCCAGTAGCATTTACCATGAACTGCCTCTGCAGCTCATTAACGCTCTCAGCTGATTAACGCGATCTTACTTTATATCCCCTCAATGTGGAGACGACCCGAAAAGTCGTCTGTCACCAATGTAAATAGAAATTAGAATTCTCTTTTCAAGGTTTAATTTACAGTAGTACCTTTTTGGCAGACCAGACACGAGGGTTTATCCGTCTCGCTCGTACCAATACACGAGTACGAACGGGATGGATAGAAAGTAAGCTAAACTTACGGGAGCAGCTCATCGTAACGCCGCGGCCACGACATTGGTCGACATTGGTTAAGGCGACCAGCGGCGAGCGAATCCATGAGTTGGAGCGGGATGCCGATATGGGTACGAGAGGGAGCACCATACGTTTTCCGCTAAGCCGACCGGCTTAGACCGATGTCGTGGCCACGGCGTAAGCACACAGGTTACAGTTGGCAAGTAAGGTTTCATCATCATCATAAGTAAGGTTTACGCTAGAGCTTACTCCATTTGTAAAATAGTCTATTGCGTTCGCACTGATTTACGAGATGTATTTATTAACTTTCATGATTTGCACTCATATTTTAACTACAAACGGATCTGAATCGCGTAAAATTTAACGTATCATTTTTTCCTGACGTTTCGGGCATGACGTTACCCCCGTGGTGGCAGGCAGACTCAGTATTGGAGCGAACGTAAACACTAACGTCAACGTTACATGCCGTGGTACTTACGGCTACAGCCCGTGGTAAGGACGCCGTAGGTATGAACCGACGAAATTAACGTTAGCTCGAGATTTTCATAATCATAACAAACCCACGGGAGCTTGGAAAGTAGCGGAGGTGATATTCAAGTTTTTTTAGGCTTATAATTATTCTACGTCGCAAACTTATGACTGCAGTTAGTTACCTCGTGAGGACCGGGACCACCATGATTAAGCCTCTATACGTAGAAGTTCACCCTGAGCTGATGCTACTCGTCACTTTTGCACTTATGTAGGTACATACTTGTTAGAACCTGATGGCAACAACAACAAACGGTACCATCATAGCCTACTGGGGCCCATTTCTCAAAAGCTTGTAACTTTTAATACAAGTGGATGTCTCTTTTTGACACTATTAATTAGATAAGGACTTCCTCTTGAATTACAAGTTACAAGCTTTCGAGAAATGGGCCTCTGGTCTTCTGCTTTCCTTAGCATCCTTTGAATTAAGTCATTTGTGACTGCGAGAATCGCGTCTGACCATCTGATGGTTATCCTGTCTCGTCTCTGCTTGTCTTGTACATGTATACACTTGTAATTTAGAATAAATAAATGACACCTTTCGCTACTGCTTTAGTCCACTGCAAGCTCTAATTATATTTGATGAAAATAACAAGTCAATCTGAAAACTGTTCGGTAATTTAATAACGGCCCGAAGATTCTATTAATAATTAGGAAATTGTGTACTGTAGCATCTTTTATATCCTTGAGTTAATACGTGTTTATATTTCTTGATACCTACTTTTGACGATCATTATCGTAGCATAATTACCTATAAACATTACACATTTTTAGGGTTCCGTAGCCAAAATGGCAAAATTGGAACCCTTATAGTTTCGCCATGTCCCTCTATCCGTCTGTCCGCAGCATAGCTCAGTGGCCGCTAGTACTAGAAATCTGCAATTTGGTACAGGCATACATATTAATCATGCCAACAAAGTGGTATAATAAAAACTAGAAAAATATTTCCTGGGTACCTCCCGAACTGGTGAAGTGGGGATGATTTTTTTTATTTGCTGTAATCTTATAGTGTGGGGTATCATTGAATAGGTCTCTTAAAAATGGTGTCCCCTCCCCTATAACTTTTGATACGTAGTAGAGTACGATTTCTATATGAAAAAAATCAGGAATAGTGGGCTCATAGAACACTTTAATATAAAACTATTTCGAACATAATCGGCCCAGCCGTTTTTGAATAACTACGGAACCCTACACTGAGCATGGCCCCGATGGCCCGACAAGCTTTTGGTCGGTTTTCTTATATTACTAGTTCATAACTACATATTTTTGTATTACTAGTATTATTCATAAACGTACCTTTGTAGCAATATTGTGATATTGTTACAAAGTATCCCAGTCGCTATGGGATTATTCAAAATATGCGTACATTATTTTGACCTAAGAATAGCTGGCTGGAATCTAGCAGGTTCTAACACCATAGTTTAGACCAGAGCCCTATAAGATAAGTTCACAATAAAGATATAAATCAAGTTGTGAATAAAATCGCCTCTATCTTTCCATAGGATCGCTCGCTTCCCCGTGGTATTACGCCTATGCATGCATAGGATGATGTTTTTAACGGGAGATGAAAACAAAATAAATAAAATATTTTATTTTAAATATTACATGTCATATGCCAAAGAAAAATACTGAAGTTTCCAGGATTTAAACCCACGTCCTCGGCTTACGCTGCTGATGGCTAAAAAAGATCACCTAGTGTTGGTAAACTGTGGTATTTTTTCTAATAGTATACATATATGACATCTAATATTTAAATTTATATACCCTACATAGTAGTCTAATTATTTAAAAAATAAACAATTAAAAATAAAAACAATTTGAGATATTTCACAAAACATGTAGAATTTATTTTATGATAAAATTATAAGCATAGTGACGGATGACGTGAAGAGGATCGCGGGCGTAAACTGGCTGCATGTGGCTCGGTGCCGGAGAGAATGGAAAGCATTGAAGGAGGCCTACACCGAAATGGTCGAAAAAGTCTAAAAAAGAAGAAGACCTAGTTAAGTAGTACGAGTAGCAAAGTACTACCTGTTCCTTAGTTAGGTATTATCGTGTATAGGAATAAATGATCTGTGCAATAAATGAAGGCGCCTGACTCCAAGGCACACCCATACATTTCATGTGCCTTCAC
This sequence comes from Thaumatotibia leucotreta, assembly GCA_025490895.1. Classification (NCBI taxonomy): domain Eukaryota; kingdom Metazoa; phylum Arthropoda; class Insecta; order Lepidoptera; family Tortricidae; genus Thaumatotibia; species Thaumatotibia leucotreta. Next base: position 17,477 of record JALPQI010010163.1, on the reverse strand, counting down.
ATTCCGAAAACACTCTGCTTGAAGTTGTATCCAGCTTCATCATACATTTGACCGGTTTGTTTGACGGACCGATTTAGATTCTGTGCGACTTCCTCGCACAATGCATCAGTATTGCGATAGTCAGCAAATGCCGCTAGCATCCTCGGTACAATGCCACAAGGGCCAATCTTAAGGTGCATTTAGACCAAACGAGCATTTGCTCATACTACGAGTATCTCCCACTCTACGAAATTCGTTCGTTACACAAAACGTGATTCGTCGAAATGCGTTGATTTCGTAGAACGGGGGATAGAATAAGCGAATACTCGTTTGGTCTGAATGTACCTTTAGATATAGGTTAGGTTAGTTACATCAAGTTTAAATATATATTATCAATAGTTCAGTTTTCGACAGTAGAAAATAAAAAAAAGTACGCGCGAAGCGTTCCGTACGACGATTTAAAATTCGCGAGTTTTTCGACCTCGTATGATTTGTCAAACTATATTTCTTTATAACTAATCAACCTGTATAAACTGCCTGCAGCGCTACTCAACAATGTCCGGTAAACTGCACTTGTTAAAGTGTTATTTCTGACGTAATAATACACTGGCTTATATGACTCAACTACGCGAGCTTCGTAATTTATTCGTTCGCGTGTTTATTCTAAACTGCTACTTTAGGTAAATAATTATGTGTTCAACATGAGCTGCAGTCGCGTTATTAACGCAGATATACTTTCTACCCAGGTCGCTCACACCGATATACGAATACGAGTGGTATGGATGGAATAGAAAGAAAGTAAGCTTTTTTACTTTTAATTTTAAATACACTCAATTAACGCAAAATAATAAAAAAAACCTTAATTTATGTCAGGTTTGTAACGACAATTACGTACTAGATTTCGATAAAAACTAGGTTTAGGTGCGTGATCGCTCTGCATATTATGGGAATCAATTTATTACAAAATCCTAATTTATAACCACAACAGCTAAACTGTTTATTTGTCTACGGACTTAGAAGTCGTGACTTTGATTCTTACTAACTACTTTCGACCAAACTTACCAATGTATCGAATGGCCAAGGAACAGAACTTTCATAGCGAAAATCTAACTAAGGGATTGACCAAACTATTTTATCGACTTATCGATGTTCCGGAATAGCCCATTACTAGCTTAAAAGATTATTCTATAACAATTGATCTTTTTTATAAGTAACTTAGATTTTAATATTAAAATAAATCATGTCAGGCATCAGCACTTTTATATTGAGATCGTAGGTATGTGCTCACAAACTCTATCACTTATGAAAACTTAAGTGATATAAATATTGTAGGTGCAGCTGTCATGATTCATTTTAATATCAAAATTCAAGTTACTTATCTAAGAAGTCAAATGTTAAGGTGTATTTAGACCGAACCAGCATTCGCTATTCTATCCCCCACTCTACGAAATCAACGAATCACGTTTTGTGTAACGATCGAATTTCGTAGAATGAGGGACATAATAATAGCGAATGCTCGTTTGGTCTGAATGCACCTTTACAGAATAATCTTTTAGTTGATAATGGATTATTCCTTAATATCGATAAGTCGATAAAAAAGTTTGGTCAATCCCTCTGACACTTAGATTTTTGCTATGAAAATTCAGCTTCTTCCGAATGACCATGCCCAAACTTCGAAGTTCAATACCTAACTTGAAACTATTCATCCTTTACTTTTCCCTGGAATCAAGGTCTCATTTTGAATGAATGTCTGGTTTTATCATGCATTTATATTGTTTTGTTTTTGTGAATATTTTGACAGACGAAACGTTTTTGGCAGTGTATGCTTAATGATGACTTTTTTGTCGTACTCATAATGTAGAAACGGAGCCATTAAACGCATCATTTACGTTCATGGTACAGGTACGAACACAAGTTTTAATTTGCAATTATCTACAACCGAGTGAGTTTAAACTTAATTGAATTATAAACCAATATACATACTAGGTACTTATGCGTCTTACATAATATATCTAACCTATTTACTTATCCCCATCTACCTATGATATGTCTACACAAGTTTAAGAAAGAGTTCCAAATTTTTAACTGCCATCTGTCCATCCAAAGAAAAAACTAACTTCTCTTGGAATTAGTTTGGTTCTTTCACTCAAAATTTTGGTATCTTTTGGTATTTACCAAATAATATTTCTTACCTTGTGTGTCTATTCTTAATGTACCTACCATATTTATTAAACTGTTCTAAATCGGATTTAAAGAAATATACAGCGTGTATTTTTGTGGTGGGTGATATTAAAAATACACGCTGTACATTTATTACAAAGAAAAGTATGTTACTGGTAGGTATAACTAAAAATCGAAATATCGATCATCATTCGCAATATAGGTATTAATAAAATTATTCGGCCCGCGTTTTTCAGAGTTTTTTCCAAATGCGCTTATGACTGATTACTGTAATATATGTGGGAAGGTTTAGTTATTAGGCGCCGACTATATGTGGGTAGATTTTCTCTCACAATATAGTTAGGAATGGACGTGTTTTTTTGGTGCTCCTCATGAGCCTTAACCCTGGCCTCAGAACCAATTCAACAATGGATAAAATTCAAGATAGAAGCACTTTTGTGCTTGGCTGTAGTTAAGTAATACAGACCACCAGCGCTTCGCTTTATCTCTTTTTATCCGCTTGCAGAAGCCGGTGCGATCAGCATCATCATCAGCCTATGTTAGTCCACTGCTGACCGTAGGCCTTTCCTATAACTATGCGTACGCATTAGGAGGTAAATGCCCATAATCGCCACGCTGGGCAAACGGGTTGGCGATCGCAGTAATGTGTGTACTATTATGTCATTGATGACGCTGCTGCCCATCATCAATGTTCTAGTAAAGAATGATCAGTGACACTAAACTTCCATCCCTTCGTCGACTCTTACGACACCCGCGGGAAGAGTTGGGGTGATGACAAATGTATTCTTAATGCCGTCACCACACGGCCAAAATCGAAATATCACATTTTTCAGTTTTATTCGACTTCCAAATACGCATTATGACATAGCTAAAATTCAGGATAGAAGCACTTTTGTGCTTGGCTGTAGTTAAGTAATACAGACCTCCAGCCCTTCGCTTTATCTCTTTTTATCCGCTTGCAGAAGCCGGTGCGATCGCTCCGCGATTAACCCGTCTTTGCGTTTTTTTACTTTCGTGCACGAACGATTGGGATGAAATCCTTTAGGTATATTTTTTACAGGCAGTCTGACTAGGATTGGTGGGTTTGCGTTTTATTCGTACGAGATATTTAGCATAATTATCGTAAGTATAAAAATAGTACATTGTGCATCAAGGGGGGTAAGTACGGAATTACTAACGAGAGTGTTAGAGTGCATACAATGATTTACATTGCACTTGCCGACAAAAAAATAAGTTTCAAGACATAATATTAGTAAATGACGTACTGACATTTCTATTACTCCCTGGGAAATTTCACTTTTCTACACGCAAGCAATGGCGCGCTTAGACAGCAAGTGTGATGAGAAAACTTGTAATGTCATACAGGCAACCAAGTTGAAGTAATAACATAACACTCTTTGCGTTGCATACAGTCTCCATATTTCAGTGTGTTGTGAAATGGATGACGAATTTTCAAAGTCATCATCATCATATCAGCCGAAAGACGTCCACTGATGAACATAGGCCTCCCCCAAAGATTGCCACAATGACCGGTCCTGCGCCACCCGTATCCAGAGGACTCCTGCGACCTTCACAAGGTCATCAATCCACCTTGTGGGGGGCCCGGCCTACCCACGCTACGACTTCCGGTACGTATTTTCAATGTAATAGTAGGTATTAAAAGTACTTGGAATCGTAAGAAAAACTAGGTAAATGTTTTAGTTGTCAAGCTAAAACCTTCAAACTACTCGTAGTAAAGTAAATAAGTGGTATCAAACGAAAACTGGAGTTACTTAAGAAAGTCGAGCAGATAAAATTCTGATCGGAAAATATTGTCCCAAGTCAACAGTTTTCGTGACACAGCTCGAGCTTGTATCGCATTGTATGAAGACGTTAATTTTAATGTTTTACATGCATTATTTATTTACCTGGCTTCGACTGCCTTTCATAAATTAAAACCGCAAACATCTGGCATGTGCCTAGATTTAATGAGGCATATTCATTTCTTTTCATCTTTACATTTTATTATTGGTAGATAATAATTACGTCGCTTTCTTTGTTTGTTGTTTCAGGTTATCGTTGAAATAAATACACTATCTATCTCACGGAGATATAAATAAAAACCTATAACTGAATCGAAATAATTATACCAACCTACAATTAAATTAACATAAAAAAAGTACATTGTTGGAACAAAAATACATACCACCGTTTTTTATGTTTAAAAGTGAGTAAGTAAGTGTTTGTAAGTGTTGCATAAGATAGGTACCTATGTAAGATTTTAGATTATCAATAAATATCTCTTGGGACATCTAAATTATGTTTGATTATTAGTATAATTTAAAACGGGAAATAGGTACCTGCCCCGTTTTAAATTGTACTGATAACGTAAAGAACCATGATAACGTAAAAACTTAAATTATATTTGAGTATTGTTAAAGTATTACATTGTAAAAATTTGATTTTGACCTACTTCCAATAAAAACGCTTACGTTTAAACACATAAAAGACAATACCAACTGCTACGATTCCACGCATCCCAAAACTTATCCTATATCGCTAACCTCTAACCGTAAGTTCCCGAAACCGAATTAAAATTCCGGTTTCAACTACCAGAAACCGTAACCGGATACCGCAAAAAGGCGACTTTTCACCGGGTCTCCTATTTAAATCTCTCAGTTAATATTACCCTACCCTTTTGGTCCAATGCCGGCCCTTAACGGGCTGTCCGGCTAGAATGGCAACTTTGGGCACAATTTTGTTGTTAGGTGTAAGGGCGTGTTTACAGTGTCATCTATGTTATGAAAAAAAATTATGAGAGTGTGAAAGATATGTTGTATCTCGAGTAAAACTTATAATGCAGATATTTGTCTACAATCAGATAAGTTTCGCCTACCAAAAAAAAAATTGGTTACCGTTTGACAACTTCATTTCACACTCTCGTATGAAGAGAGTGTTTGCATAGTAACATACAAAATCCTGACACCTACGCTGAAAATTAAAGAAACCCTCGGAGATTGGTGAATTAAATTTATTGTTTGCTATGCATCATGACAGTTAACCTTTTCACCGCCGTAGGTTATGTCACACAATCAATATATACGAGTATATTACATCGCTGGATTCTGATTTGTAAGACAAAGGTACGATTTAGTTTTTATAGTGAACAAGTTAGTCCCTATCAAAAGCAGCATACCATGACGTACTAATGCGATTTAGTTTAGGTCGAGAGAAAGGGACAAGGCTATACGAGTCGTATAACTCTGTCCCTTTCCCTGAACCTAAACTGAATCATATTAGTACTTCATGGTAACTCCCCTGATCTGCGTGGTATATGGTGAATGAACTTTTTTGTATGTTATTGCCACGGTTATAGTCGTCTGAGTCACGCTGGTTTTATGCAAATTTATGCTACTCAAATTATGCAAACATGCATGTGGTCCATGTTGGTAGGTGGCCCGTTAAGGAAAGGGCTTTTTATCACTAGAAAAATGCATGTTTACATAGTTTAAGTAGCATAATTTTGCATAATACCAGCGTGACTCGGGTGTCCGTAACCATGGCAATAACAGACAGAAAAAAGTTGATTCACCCTTCACGACGGTCCGAAGGGAAAAATTCAGAAATATAATTATGTCAAAACATAAATTTCACCTCCAGTTCCAACACTGTACCACTTGGCCGAGAAGAAGATTTTTTGCGTTTAGAAACTTGGCTGATATAAAATCGTTACGTAGGTACTTATATGGAATCTGAAAATATAATGTAAGCAAGAAGATATTCCAAAAACAATGTAACTATCAACCACAGTAAACGCTGCCTTACGGACGAGACCTATTCAAATAGATATGGGCACAATGAAGGACTTCAGACGCAACTTTATTTGTATGGAAAACTAGTTTTATTACAGTTATACGACATTAGGAAAGAATGTATTGACAGAATGTAAATAAAAAGTATGAAATTAGTTTTCAAAGAAAAGATCCGAATCTGTTAAAAATAGAAAAATAAAGGTTTTGAATCATCAATTACCTGGATATTTTTACAGGGAAAATTTTCTAACACTATGTAACGACGCAAGTCATCACTCGTAACACACATTGATTGTAGACTTTCGTCTTAAGGCACTGAGGTAGGTATGTCGGACGAAAAGACTTCGCGTATTTACCGCGATTAGCAAGCTGAAGTGGCAATAGGCAGGCCACATTGCACGCAGAGCAGATGGTCGATGGGGTCGAAAAGTGCTCGAGTGGAGACCACGGCTAGGCAAACGTCCACCCACAAGATGGACCGACGACCTTATGATGGTCGCCGGGACACGCTGGATGCTGGACACAGGTCGCATCCAACCGATACCTCCACATGTAGAGGGGAGGCCTATGTTCAGCAGTGGACGTCTTATGGCTGAGATGATGATGATGTAACGACGGGAAAAAGTGTTGTGGATAGCAATTATGCATTACGTACGGTTACATAAACTACTGTTTCCGGCGCCGAAGAGTGTATGTTTTCTTTTTTTAATATTATTATTGTTATTAAAACAAGAAACCTTATAAAACAACTGACATAGCCACGATTAAAAGTGCACTTCAATCCCTTCGCCGATTCTTATACGTTACGAAACCCACGGGAAGATTTGGGGTGGTGACGAATGTATTCTTACTGCCATCACCACACGGCACCTATTTAGATGTAATTATGCATAATTATTATGAAGAATTTATTTGTACGAGTAACTACTACCTATAGTTGCTGATTCCTAAGAACAAATATTTGACAGTTCAGAAATGACGCTTATATATTAACAGCCGTATTCATAAAAATTCCTTAATGGAGGTTTGATCTGTTGATTAACTAATACACTGATTAAGCCTAATGAACTGTTTATCTAAATGTTGATTCATAAACGCTCACTAAACCTATATTAACTAATAAGCCGTTAATTTACCGATTGGATTTGTTATGTTGCCGTCTTGACAAATATGGCTCAAAAATGTAAGCACATCACTACTTTATTTTTTTTAATTTGACAGCTTATGATCGGATGGCGCCATTGTTATTTGTTATGTTAGTGGAAATTGCAAACTTTATGTTACGACTTGCAATTTTATGATGTATTTCATTCTTAAAAGTGAATTCAAGGATACGAAATGAAAATTGGACCGTAGAAGATAAGATACGTAAAAAACATGTGATTTAATTATGCTCTGTACGGACTTATAACAAGTTTATGAAATTATTACTTGTAACTTTTCAACGATTTTTATTACGCATGTTGCTACAAGAATTAGCAAAAGAAAGTGTTTTGGATGGAAAATAAAAACGCGGTAAGTCATTGTTTGTATTCATGTGTAGGTATGTGCATCGAGTTTTAAGGTTATTATTGTATATTGGTAGGCTATTATATTTGTTTTTCTGTGAGACACTTCCTTACTTTGCATACCTACATTTCATACATACATGCATACATGTTCATTTGTGCTAAATCAAAAAGTAATGACTGTAGGTTTAATGTTCTAATCAAGTATATGGAAAGCTTAAGTTCAAAGATAATGAAATTAATATTTAGGTACATATACATTGAAATGGCAACTATATGAAAAAGTGGTAGATGGTTTCAACATAATATCCAAAATATAGCCCCTATAATAGTTATATCTATACTTTAATTTGATGTTTCATGGGCGTAAGGGAAGATAGTTAACCCTTTAACAGGTAAGACTCAAAACAGTCCTGGATTCAAGCCTCTATCCATCCTGTAGTACAAAAAATTATGCTTAAGAAAAAAATACAACAAAAAGATTGTCACAGTGGTGGTTGTTTTTGAGACCTGTGCCCTATCAAGGGTTAAGACAGGATTGCATTTATGCAACATAACAAATGTATTTATAATAAAATTTCATAGATAATAATAATTATGGTTACTTTATAATCCTTGAAATGTAGCTAATAGATGAAAAGCTACATGGAATGTTATCATATCATACATAAGGCATATTTAACTTAAAGAAACATTTGATCATTTACATGTATGAAATTTTTCAGATTGAAATAGGAACTTCAGTGGCAAACAAGTCAGAATTTCGACCAAGAAGCCCCAGCCCGTGGAGTAACATGAGGGGTAGCCTCCGGCCGTCCAACTGGCAGAAGAACTGGTGTCGAAACAGTAAGTATCAATTTCTAACCAGCGGTCATGGTCTTTGAGAATAAGTACAAGAAGTTGAAAGGGAATTTTTGTTTATTACTTTTGTAATCACATTGATGACGAATTTATACGAAATTAAATTTTGGTTAATAATTTAGTACATTTTTTTAAATTTAATTTCCTGAACATTGATTTGGCTATATTATTTTTGCTCATTGTACAATGGATGTATATTGTGCATAATTTAATTAAAAAGCTAGGCATTTTGTATTCAAAATAAGGTTTATTAGTTTTGCCTTAACAGGCACAAGTTAACAATATCAAAATGCAACTATATACTCTAATCAGTTGTTTTTAATTTCAGAATTTGAAGCCAGAATGTGCACAGCTGATATGACTGCTGTAGAGATTCCATACAGCTGCATAAAATCCTGATCAAAAATGCAGGGAGCATGAGAATGTCCTGGACAGAATCAATTATTCTACGAGTATTATTGTCATAGTTATATTTCATTCACTGGATTGTTACATTTTTTGACTTTCAATACATATTATTTTTTTATTACATGCAAGTTTCTTTGATTGCCTATTTAAATCCCCTTAGTAGAGGATTCAACCAACTGGAGTGACCATTGACAGGCTTTCTTTTCTACCAAAGCATATGAGCATACTGTATGACTGTTTATTGTGTTTTGTGGTTAGTTAAATGCTCCAATATAGAGCTATATGTAAGTACCATAGCTAATAATAACTGCTAATTTGGTGTGCTTGTATGCTCGAAGAACCTACATATTTTTTATTCACACACACATCATCAGCCTATTTCAGTCCACTGCTCGTAGGCCTCTCCTATTAACTGTGCGTATAGACGCATTAGGAGGTAAATGCCCATAATCGCCACGTTGGTCAGGCGGGTTGGCGATCGCAGTAACGTGTCCACTATGATGACGTTGCTGCCCATCATCAATCTTCAATCAAATAATAGTCCTTAGTCGACTCTTACGACACCCACACAAAGAGTTGGGGTGGTGACAAATGTAGGTATTCAAATTCATACTGCCGTCACCACACGGCATTTTTAATCGGCTGCTGTTAAATATAGGTACTGTCACGGAAATTGGTTCACGTAAGTACATTCATTTTCTCAATATATCTGATGGCGACTTCACCACTTAGGAGTCTGAAAGAATTTTCTGCACCGTGTATAGGTTAAATTAGATATGTATTTCTACGCATGACGACAGTTGCGTAAAAGCTTTTTTTAACCACTGACATACTTTTTGTAGCTGTAGCTATATGTTGTTACTCTTATTTTACATTGCAAAAGAGTCTATCGTAAAAATCAATGCATGTGAATGTATAATCAAGAATAAGAAAAACTTGGCTGATTAGCTCAAACCTTCGGCCAGGCGCGGATCCAGTTAAAAACATCTCGACTTGCGCTCATGTCAAAAACAGCTGTTCGAAATGATGGCCGCCATCTTGTAAAATAAGGCTTAATGAGGAGATAAAGTAGGGTGCACGAGCTCGTAACTTGAGCATGAGATAATGAACTGTTGAGGGACTGATTAGCGCTATTTGACGTTTATGAATAACGTTTTTTGACATCCGTCTCTGAAGGACCCTTCAACAGTCCTCTAACTTTTTATGAATACGGCTGTAAGTCTATGTAAAAAAAATTTACCCTCCTATTAATATGCATTAATCTGTAATTGTCGAAAATGTATTTTTAGATCTCGCAGATATAAACAGCGATTAAAAAAAAGTTTGGGGTCTGTTTGTAGCACCAACTGTAACTTTGATTACCAGGTGACTGAAGATGGTTTCGTTTTTACCGTTTATCGTGCAACGCGTCACTTTCGCACTTTCAATGTGACGACAAATGATAAACACAGGAACAGCAATTCTGATATTAAAGCGAACGGGACTTATTCGTTCGAAAATACTTGTTTATGGACTTTTAAGGATCTTTTTATTCGCTTTTAAGGATTGATGTAATCAAACAGCATTTTATGAGGACAAGTCAACAACCTCACATAAAAGGAAGCAAAAATCCTGACGCCCACAAAGCCGGCATCGAATTCTCTTGTGACCCGCAAAATTATTATTTTTGACAAACCAATGAAAATCATGGAAGTAAGAAACAGATTTATTGGGGTCAGCGAATTGAACTGCCAACTTAAACAAACAGACAGGCCATACCCAATAAAATTATTTGTCAAAGATGTAAAAAACCTAAACATACACAGTCATTTTACTTTACTCATAGGATTCGCCTTATTGAACGTTATAATGAAATAAATAAATAAATATCTTGGGACATCTTACACAAATCGACCTAGTCCCACGGTAAGCTCAATTAAGGCTTGTGATGTGGGTACCAGGCGACGATATATATAATAGATAGATACATATAGATACTTAAATACATATACAGCCATGACCAAGGAACAAACATTTGTGATAAATAAATACACAAAGAATGCCCTCGCCGGGATTCGAACCCGGAACCTCCAGCTTCGTAGGCAGGGTCACTACCAACTAGGCTACGGAGGCTGACAATAATTTCATTAATTTCATTTTCATCACACATAACGACAAAAAAATAAGTTTTAAGACAAAATATCATTAAAAATGACGTACTGACATTTCTATTACTCCTGCTCACAATAATTGCGTGTTAACGATGTTTAATGGCAATTATGATTATCTTCGTAAGGCCCTATGGTCCTACCTGTAGGTAGTACATCGAACCAATTTAAATGCTATGCTATAAGAATAGAGTTTCATTTGTTTTGAGATGCAAATTTGTTGGACTAACTGAAATAAACCTTATTTCCTGCCTAATTTCAATGACAGATTTTGGATGTTTCTCTGGCTAGGCCTTAGGAGGTTATAACTACTTAAGAATCTCAAACATAACATGCCGTGCCACCTCAATTTTTCTCAAATTACAATAATATCTACATACAATATTATAATTTAATAAGACTAGGTTATTTTGAGCTTGAAATTTCAGACAACGAAAAGTGACAAAGTTCATGTCAAATAAGTTTTCCTTAGAATGAACCACTAAATCGCGAAATATGTACCTATTTGTAAGCTCGCCAGTCAGGGATCCTTTTTTGCGTCTCTCATTCTCATCTCAGTCCCATGATTAAATTTGTTTAATATCTTTATTCCTTCATTGTCAAAATCCACGACTATACCTAACCACTTCAGGTAAATGAAAATCCTTTAATGCCACATCCAATCCCTAACCTAACTCTGGCAGTATCGCTTTAAAATCATTCATCATGTTACTGAATGATCTTCCGTTCTAAGATTTATCTGTTCTGCCGACGCTTTTGTATAGCTCCTAATGGGTTTGAACATGCCGCGTCATGTTTACATAATGTTTTATGAAAATAGTGTTCCCGTATGGACTTTTCTGGTAAATAATCCCGTTCATATCAAAAAGGTTAAAGTTTTTGTTAATTCTCGATACATGACTCGACTTCCTGTGATACTGGATATAACATGGTCTCACTGTAAATAATTATTACGTAAGTACCAACTCAACTCAACCAATTGAAGCACTAGGCCTAGAACAATATCATAATGAATGACAAGTAGTAAGATATTTCTTACAATATGATTTGTAACGACACTGTAACGACGTTCCTAAGTGAGGGTTGCGATTGGTTGACTGTACCTCATCATCATCATCTCTTCCTGACCAATTTTGGCCACGGCGACCGGATGAACTGACTACCTACTGAGAGCGTCGCTCGTGTGCTCTCATGTGGCTGACGTAGCCTATTTTTGCAGCAAATGACTGTACCTATACAGAGTATGACAATGTACACGAACTATGCCCTATAAGAATCCTCTACAGGATAAAAAAATGGTTAGAATTGTTTGATTGACAAAGGAAAAAATGTACCAATGCAAAATATCAATCTACGCGCATACATGATTACTTAATTATGATAATTTAAACATGATTTATTGTCGGTATAATGCAAGATTATGTTGTTATGATTAATCACTTGCACTTCTACATATTGATTGTTATCTGTAAGATTATAGCATTTGTAATCGCTTAACATTAAAAAACGCACTAATGTCGAATAATGTAAAATAGTTATAATGTAAATGTAGTACCAATCACATTAATGCAGACGCCGGGAAACCAAATTTATAAGTCTACGTAGGATATAATTGCTTTGCAGTCCTAGGCCTGCAAAATAGTTAAATATAGAATTCCACACACATCAAGCTCAGTCATCGAATCAGCGACAGAGTTCTTACGGGCTCAATTTTGCGTACGTAATGTCAATATTTCATTGCTAGTTTGCGAATAAAATACATGTTAATTAATTAAACTTTTTCATCACACTTGCTGTCTAAGCGCGCCATTGCTTGCATGCATAGCGAGAGTAATAGAAAAGTGAAATTCCCTAGGGAATAATAGAAATGTCAGTACGTCATTTTTAATAATATTTTGTCTTAAAACTTATTTTTTTGTCGCTAAGTGTGATGAAAAACATTGTATGCATCAAGGGAGGTAAGTACGGAGAACTAACGAGAGTGAGAAGCCCGACGCCGCAGGCGGAGGCCTCTTAATGACTCGAGTTAGTATTCCACTTACCGACCGTACTATTAATGTACTATTAATGTTCCTGTAGGTGAATTATGGAGAGCTTGGAATTGCATTTGTCGTAGTTTTAAAAAAGTAGGTGCACCTTATGTCTTTTCAATCAGATCTACTATTGTTCAAATGGTAAAGAGTCGAAAAAAAAACAAATTTAGAATGCTTGTGGGGTTGTAGACACAATATTACGACTTATGTAATTCCATTTTCGGTGTTTTATTTTTTCTACTTGTCGACTGTAATTTAAATTATGTACCTACACAAAATTGTAATCAAATACATTTTCACCGAGTTCGCTATTCAACTACAATGAATTCATTATTACTAGAACGCTTTTAAGTAGGCAACTACAAGTATAATTAATTACTTTGACCAATCGCGTGCCAGACATCAACGGGCAGCCACCACAGTATCTGCACTTCATTTCAGTGTATTTATTTCGTTATTTCGTAATTTAATTTTTTTACTTATTTTTATAGATTCGTACAAAAATTATTGTTTACAATGGTGTTAAATGCGAGCTAAGCGACAATCACCGTTACTTTTGCATGTTAACACTATTTATTAAATGACATACTCGCCACTTTTATTAAATTACTGGCGTAAAAAAAAGAAAATCGTACAGTCGCAGCGCCGAAATCTGATAATGCTACATGTTTACTACACAAAGATATATCCACTTCTGGACTTTATTACAACACAATAAGGTGGAAAAGTGGATACATATTTATAGTCGACACGTTTGGACGTCGTGGACACTGACTGTGGGGCTAATCCACAAGCTTAAAGTCGCGCAACGTGCTATGGAAAGAGCTATGCTTGGGGTCTCTCTAAAGGACAAAATTCGAAACGAAGTGATCCGCCAGAGAACCAAGGTGACCGACATAGCTCTGAAAGTTAGTAGGTTGAAGTGGCAATGGGCTGGCCACATATGTCGCAGAACCGATAACCGCTGGAGCAAGCGTGTTCTGGAGTGGAGACCGCGTCTTGGTAAACGTAGCGTGGGACGCCCTCCGGCCAGATGGCGGGATGATTTGCATAAGGGGGCTGGCAGAAACTGGATGCATAAAGCAGCAGACCGAGCTCTGTGGCGTACCTTGGGGGAGGCCTATGTCCATATTTATAGTCGACTGTACCACACCGGACGGGTCAATCTCAAAGGAGCCTCTTGAGTTTCGCGCGTCGTTTTAACACTCATTGTGACCGCTAACAAAGAGGTAGTAACAAAGGGATGGGATATAGGTATCTGGAAATGGCTTATTAAAAAAGTTGCGCGAAAAGTAATCCGATTACTCTTTCCAATTACTTTTGCATGTGTAATTTGTAACCTAAATTACAAAGTACATATCTAATACAAATTTAATTTACAGACGATATCGGATTACTTTCAAACACATGTACACACATTACATACAAATGTACTTTACAGACGTAATCTAATTACCTTTTGTCCAACTTTGTTTATTAATAACTTAACACTGTAAACTGAGGTACTAGTACACCAAACGAAGGAATCTCAGAGGAAAAAACTCGTGTATAAGCGAATTTTGGCATAGAGGTAGGGAATGGTGTTTTAAACCACATACTAAAAGTACTGGTGGTTAGGGGTGGAGATAAGGGGGGGAGGGGGGTGTAAAGGTCCTTATTTTTAATTTTTCGTAAATAACTCGTAAACCGTGGCGTATAGCAAAAAATGTTCTAATACATAAGTAATCTACATAAAATTCTCTACAAAAAAGATGTATGCATGTTTCCTCTGGGATCACTGTGTCATGAGATAAGAAAGCAAGAAGATGGACAATAAAGAAATAAACACTTTTGTTTAAGTAGGTATAGCACATACAGAATGCTCGCGAGCATTCCAAAAGATTTTAATGTTCAATTCCTGACCATATTTAGAGTCTTTAATGTATATAAAATTTCCTGGATTCGGCTTGGTTTCAGAGATAATCAACCTTTTTTCAAAATAAGTTTTTCGACGTAACTCGTCATAAAACTTCTTTTTGATTGCAATGCTACCACAATGTGTTTTAATATTACCACACCTTTTGCCTGGCAATCAAAATGGGAATAGACTTGACGAAATAACCTGTCCCAATAAAAATTTTCAAATAAATCATTTTAACAGATTGTTGTTATGATAAAAAGTACTGGAAATGTTAAAAAGTATTAAAAAAGTGTAAAAAAAGAGAAAAAAAAATTTTTTTTTGGTGGTATTTCACATTAGGTCTCATAATATTTTTTGTTTGTTTTGATGTCTAGAATGCCTACTTAAACAAACGTGTTTATTTCTTTATTGTCCATCTTCTTGCTTTCTTATCTCATGACACAGTGATCCCAGAGGAAACATGCGTAGGTATATCTTTTTTGTAGAGAATTTTATGTAGATTACTTATGTACTAGAACATTTTTTGCTATAAGCCACGGTTTACGAGTTATTTACGAAAAATTCAAAATAAGGACCTTTACACCCCCCCTCCCCCCCTTAGCTCCACCCCTAACCACCAGTACTTTTAGTATGTGGTTTAAAACACCATTCCCTACAACTATGCCAAAATTCGCTTATACACGAGTTATTTCCCCCGAGAGGCAGCTTTTGGTCTTCGTTAGGTGGGCTATACAGTTAAGTCTAAAAACATGTATCAAAGTCAAAACTTTGACTTTGTAATCTAAAGTACATTTTTTGTAAGTTATTACCTACACTCGGCCTTCTGACATAAGTGAGCCACTTCTCACACTAGCGCGTAAAAAGGCACCATCTGTACTAAAATAGTTAATTACGACACAATTGTGAAAAACATGAAATTCGAGCATGAATTTCCTTTTTGCACGTGTCTCGTACGACGTTTTTTAGTACAAATGGCACTCCAAAGTTTTGGACCTGACGTAAAATAAGCCACTTCTCGCACTAGCGCGTAAAAAGGCACCATCTGTACTAAAATAGTACATTACGACACAAGTGCGAAAAACGTGGAATTCGAAACGTGTGGCGATGTTTTAAATCAACACGAGTTACGAATTTCCTTTTTGCACGTGTCTCGTACGACGTTTTTTAGTACAGACAGATGGCTCCCCGCACTGGCGCCTAAAAAGGCACCATCTTTACTAAAAAATATCTATTATTTTTGTAATAGGTGGTGTGAAAGGCAGTATGTGTAATCGGCATCAAAATTATTTTCTTTTTTTTTATGTTGGCACAACAAAGTGGCTCCACTCCACCTGATCGTAAGTGAAAAGTAGAGCCCAAATCGCGGCGGCAACAAACAGGAGACAATCAGTAACCTGTTAGTTGCCACCGCCTTGCTGGCCCGCTAGATGTTTTCGTCTTGGGCGTCCCTCACTACGCTCAGGATTCCAATTAGAATAGTGGAATCCATCGCTACGTTTGGGATGAATTGAACGCTCTCGCTGGAAATATATCAATTTAACCCCTTCTGACACAATCTACTATTGTATCTATATAGCAGCCGAAGACCACATCAGCCGAAAGACTGCTTCAGACTGACTGGTCCTGTGCCACCCTCAGTCCCCTCCAGCGAACTCCTGCTACCTTCACTAGGTCATCAGTCCACCTTGTGGGGGATCTACCCACGCTGCGCTTTCTGCCATGTGGTCGCCACTCGAGAACCCTTCCGCCCCAACTGCCACCAGTTCGACGTTGCCTCTGCAGTACGGCAACTTTCGTTTACGATTGTCGATTAAGCGTTAGCGATTGGCAACTTGTCTAAGCACCCTGATACGATCTCGCAGAGAGACGCCTAGCATAACTTATGTTTTACGCTTGTAATTATAGTTAATGTTTTATGTTTAAGAACACGTTGAAAAATATATAAAGAAGCAATAGTCAGTTGTTGGCGAGATTTCATACAAGATTTTTACAAAATGTAGGTAGGTTACAGGTAACGTAAATCATATAATTCTTCGCTCATGTAAACAAATCACCTTTACTGATAGCATCGGAGCCTAAATGGCTAGACTAAAACAGATTTATGTGGTAAACAAAGTCAAGTAAAAGTGAATTGTAGCTGACATATGGGATTTTGAATATTTATATGTCTAGTAACATTTGCTTATGGTAAATAAATTTTACTTTTAGATAAGTTTAGCTTTTATTTTTTATGCGTAGGTAATAAAAATAATAGGTACAAAAGCAATTTTTTTCTGTAATTATAAAATTTTATGTACAGGGTGTTTTTTTTTCGACCGTTCAAATTCTACGTAGTGAATGTGTAGGTCATACATTTCGGCCGGCGTAATGCCGCTAATTTGTATGAAACAGCTGATTTTTTTTTCGCGATTTTGACGTTGTCCCCATAGTAAAAGTTGGTGAGTATGACCTACACATTCACTACGTAGAATTTGAACGGTCGAAAAAAAAACACCCTGGTACGTAGTAGGCACTTATCATTTACATAATTATTTCACGTTTGACCTAAGACATATAATTTTAATAGGTACACAATTTCTACAATATTTTATAATAATACCCAGCCACCAAACTAAACATCGAACGCAAATTATAATAACTTAATTTAATAATTAAAAGACTCGTTTGGA
>JALPQI010010162.1:0-40480 GCA_025490895.1 Thaumatotibia leucotreta | reverse complement strand
CGACAAAACTAAGCACCCAGTACTGAAAAAGTACGATACACGTGCGAAAGGGAAATTTTTAACTCGTGTCGATTTAAACCCTACTATTGTATCCCACGTCTAGAACTTTTTTTCGGACTTGTATCGTAATGTCTTATTTTTATTCCACAACTTCCTGTAGACATTTTTGTTGGGTGACAAGATAAGTTTTCTAGTCTAGTATGAGGATCCTATAAATGGATTGAAACATGTAGAGCAATTATCGACTTAAATTACGCGAGTAACCCGTTTGCTAAATATTTTTTTCTACTCCAGTACTTTTATTTGTCATTTACATGGTCGTGATCACACCTGTAAGCCCCTACCTTACAGATGTCAAGACAAGTCTATATTGTCTATTCCCTATAAACGCATTCGGGTTTACATGCAGTGCGTTTTTTGCATTTTAAGACACCTCGTGTATACAAGACTTAATGAAATACATGGCTGCCAACCTAATTAAAAAAAAAAATCTGATTAACAGTAAAACATAGAGGAGCTTTCTTTTTAATTTCGACGTCTCCCGCCCGACCTTGATGATTTCATAAAATTGTGTTTGAGTAAGAATATTTCTCAAATTTACAATTTTGTTTAGATGTGTGGTCGTAGAAAAAGTATTGTATGCAACATTGTTTAACTGAGTCAAAAAATGCTCGTGGCGTCTTTAATAGCAATTTTCGGCTTCGCCTCAAATTGTTACCCACGCCACTCACCTTTTTTGACCTCTCTTAAACAAGGGTTGCATGAAATACTATAAATATGAAATAAAACTATGAAAACGGATAAACTCGCGTATATTAACTAATTTTAACTTCATTCCGACGTTTCGAACACTTAACAGGGTTCGTGGTCTGCGGATGACTCATCGGAATGAAGTCGGAATGAAGTTAAAATTAGTTAATATACGCGAGTTTATCCGTTTTCATAGTTTTATTTCATGAGTAATCCTCGGGGTAACCGAAGAAAATATTACTATAAATATGTTTGAGTCTCACGTCAGTTATCTAATATTAACATTTCTTTTTTTATAGGCCGTAGAATTGGAGTTAGACACCTACGCAGCGATAATTTCCGAGATGGGCCACTCAGCGGCCTCGATGGCGGCCAGCGGGCATTCGCAAGGCGCGACTTTAGTGGCCCGACATCAAGCGCTAGACGAGTCATTACAGCGATTACAGCGGTTGGCCGCTCAACGACAGCGGGCGCTTGTAGAAAGCGTTTGCAGGTATTGTATCCCATACAGAGAATTAGGTTTGGATAGAAGAATAAATAAATAAATAAATAAATATCTTGGTACATCTTACACAAATCAACCTAGTCCCACGGTAAGCTCAATTAAGGCTTGTGATGTGGGTACCAGGCGACGATATATATAATAGATAGGTACATATAGATACTTAAATACATAGACAACCATGACCAAGGAACAAATATTTGTGATAAATAAATACACAAATAATGCCCTCGCCGGGATTCGAACCCGGAACCTTCAGCTTCGTAGGCAGGGTCACTACCAACTAGGCTACGGAGGCTGACAAAACAACAAGTTCATTCATTTGTATGGCGGCCGAGCGTGTCAGATTTTGTACTGAAGTTGTTACTTGATTTTAAATATGTCTCAGGCCCTTGAGTATTCATATTTTTTTGTGTTGTCGCAATTAATATTACTTAACCCTTAAATCGACAACGACACTTTTTTTGAAAAAATACATGTAACTATAGTTTTTATGCCTATTTATATGATTTTAAATAACAGAAAATTAATAAAAAAAATCGCTTATGGATAGTTTTTCAGAAATCATATGTCAAGTATTTTGCACGTTGCCAACTATGCAGTGAATAGGTATTGGGCTTGAACGTCCAGTATTTTTGCCATTGCCAATTGTACGGTTAATTTAGTTTATTATATTTTTCATTTTTTTTTACATATATTATATGAAACAAGATATTTTATGTTAAAATCCTTATTAAAAAACTTATAATTTCAATAAGTAAGTAGTAATATCTTAGAACCTGTGGACTAGAAATGAAAAAAAAAGGGACACTGAAATTCAAGGCTGACATAGTGTTTAGAATTGTCCCATGGTTTTAGATAATTTCGCCTGGCAACATACTTGTCAACTTTAAAAAAAAAAAAAACGTTCAATGAGTTGTCATTAATCTTTCGGTGCGATAGCACGTACTCTTTTCTCGTAAATTCAAAGTATTCAAATCTTTCGTATCGAGCAGTTGATTATCGTATAAAATCTTTGCTTTCAACTGTGTGTGAACGTCGAAGAAGGCAGATCCGTTGGGGGAAGCACGAGTCTTTGCATCTCGCTGGAGCTGGTTAACGGTAAACCTTTGCCGAAGGTAAGTTTGAACGAGCCAACGGTGAGGAGCCTGTACCAGCCGCTACAGCCGAGATCTGCGCTATCTTCTGCAGATCACAAAGGTACGTGTTTCTTACAGCTGATAAGCCTTCCACACCAAGTTCCACATATTTTTTTTCGTTTCGTTAAAACTTTGAACCATAAAAACTTAAATTATAAAAAAAATACAGTCCACATCGAAGAAATAATCATACATTTTTATGGTCCTCCGACCGAATTAATTTGTAAAGTGCCCGTGGTTATTTTCGCGTTATTTCCTATCGTTTTCGCATATTAAATATCATTTCTCGTATAAATTTTGTCGTTGCAAATTTAATAAAAACATTCGAGGGTAGCATAGAACACACTTGGCTAGGGCGTTTTTCCGTTCCGTTTACACGTTCAGGAATTTACACATTCGTATCGTAAATCGTTCATGGTGATAGACAGACAACTGTCATAATTTGTTGAAGTTAAAAGTTTCTGAACGCATCGTAATTGTCAGTGACGTTTTGCTGTCATAGCAGTTGTCAGATTAAAAATAACCTATTCCTCTCACGTTTGTTCGAGAATTTATTTCGTTAAAGTTAATAATTCATAATATAAATATACTTTCTTTCGAATAAACATGGGTGGCGGTGATAAGCCGGAAAATTGTGACAAGAATCGTGTTGGTCGCGATTATGCATTTGCTAGATTGGAATATATGCAGAATTCCGACTTGCAGGGTTATTGTATACAAGATGTGTACAACATCGAGAAGGATTTTCATGCTTTTCAGGTTGATTTACTCGCTTCTTTACCCAGCGGTAAGAGGACAAATGAATTAGAAGTGTCGTCACAGTTTGAAAAACTAGTGAAATCAATTAAATTACGTTTAACGGAAAAAAGTGAAGAACTTAAGCCTGCTATTCTAAATAATAGTGCCAGTAATAATTTTAGTGTAGGTGTTCGATTACCCAAAATACATATCGTACCTTTTGACTCCAAAATTGAACATTGGGTATCGTTCATACAGATTTTTGACTCCTTGATTCACAACAAAGACATCCCCGCTGTCGAGAAATTTCATTACCTCTTATCAAGTGTTAGTGGTCATGCATTTAATTTAATTAAAAATTATCCATTGTGTGATGAGAACTATTTAATAGCATATAACACTTTAAAATCTTATTATGATAAAAAGAGGGTTATCGCTACCATTTTTTATGAAAAATTATTGAACTGTGAATCAGTGAAGTCAAAAAATCCTACAGAATTAAATAGAGTTTGTCGAACATTCAAAGAAAATTTAGAAATATTGTCAAAATATGATTTGCCGGACAAGAATTTCATGTTGTTCCACTCATTGTGGTCAAAGTTGGATGTGGCCACAAAAGAAGCCTTCGAATTGCAACTGCACTCAAATGCTGAGATTCCACTGTATGATGATTTGATTTCTTTTATTGAAAAGCGTGGTCAAGCATTGCAAAATTCTATGGGTGTGATATCTGAAGACCTTGGAAAGCCGGCAAAGAATATTAAGCCTAAATCATCATCATCATTTGTCGTGCCACCTTTGAGTACCTGTGCCATATGTGCGGCTCCAGGTCATAAATTGGAACAGTGTACAAAGTTTTTAAAATTGTCTCCGTTTGATAGATTCACTCAGGTGAAGGAGAAAAAATTGTGCATTAATTGTTGTCGTCCGTCTCATTCGGTAAAAAATTGCAAATCTTCGGTATCCTGTGGTACTTGTAAAAACAAACACCATACTTTATTACATTTTGATAAAAGCAATGAGGTGGAGCCTACAAGTTCACCTAGTACTCAAGTTACATTGGCTGTTCCAAACTTAAATTCACAAGCCTTGTTCTCAACAGCTATTGTATTAATTAAAAATAAATTTAATAAATTAGTACCCATTCGAATGCTTATAGATAATGCCAGTGCTTGCAATTTCATGACTTTGAAATGTGCAAAGACACTTGGAATACCAATAAAAAATAGATTGGACTCGGTGAATGGCATCGGCCAAACATCAACTAATGCTGTTGGAGTTATTGATTGTGAGATATTCCCTTCGAATGGTGATTTCTCATGTAGCTTTTCGTTTGAAGCATTTGTGCTTCCTAAAATATGTGCTGATATGCCAGCAGAACCACTTGATGTCTCATCTTGGAGGCATCTTAAGGATTTAGACCTTGCTGATCCAACTTTCGATAAATCTGGACCAATCGACATGCTAGTTAATGTCAAGATTTTCGCTGCAGCGCTTCAACCTGGTATTGTCAAGGGTAATGAAGATCAACCTATTGCTGTCAGCACTGTTTTCGGCTGGATAGTGATGGGCGAATGCTCAGCTGATATTAACACATATCGTTCTCGCGGTCGTAAGGGTCCCAGTAAGGAGTGCTTTCTCGTGTCGTGTCTCTCGTTGGACAATAATATCAAGCGCTTCTGGGAGTTGGAAAGTGTTGAGTCTCCGAAACAAGTAATATTATCGAAATCGGAATTGTCGTGCGAAAAGCAAATGGAAACTTCATATCATCGTAATTCTGAGGGCAGGATGGTAGTACCCTTAACCTTCGTCGACCCTCAGGACAAACCTAGGTTTTCAAACTCTCGGGAGATTGCTCTCAAGCGTTTCTTAAATCTAGAGAGGAAGTTTAAATTAAATCCTCTCTTTCGGACAGCTTATGTCAATTTCATGAATGACTATTTGGAGTCTGGTCACATGGAGGAAGTTGACCCTCCTTTGTCGTGTGAAGGTCGCTTTTATTATGTACCACATCATGGAATTTTACGCCCCCACTCTGTCACCACCCCTCTTCGGTCTGTATATGACGCTAGTGCAAAGGATTCTGCAGGGAAATCTCTGAATGACACATTGCTGCCAGGCCCTAAACTGCAAAATAATATATTCGACTTGTTAGTTAGATTTCGTTGGCATGCAATTGTGTTCACCGGAGACATCAAGCAGATGTACCGTCAGTTCCTTGTCGATCTCGAAGACTGTGATTATCAGCGCATCCTCTGGCGGCCATCAGCTGATGACCCTGTGAAAGATTATCGCTTGCTCACAGTGACTTACGGTGTTTCTTGTGCTCCTTATCAGGCGCTCTGGTGCATATCCAAGTTGGCGAAGGAGTTCTCGTCTCGTGCTCCTCATGGTGCTGCAGTGTTGGGAAGGGATGCGTATGTCGATGACATCGTGTCAGGTGCAGACTCGGTCGAAAATGCGTTGGTGTTACGTAAACAGCTGGTGGAAATCTTGTCGTCTGCTCAGCTTCACTTGCGTAAATGGACTTCCAATAGTCCTGAATTTCTAGAAAGCTTACCAGGTTCGGAGCTTTATTCTGAGCAACTTCATAATTTCGAAGATGTTCATGATTTGTCGTTAAAAATTCTCGGTCTGTCGTGGCTTCCACAGGAAGATAATTTCACATTTAAAACATCGTTAAATGATTGTCGTTGTACGAAGCGGTCAATTCTCTCGGACATCGCTCGTATCTTTGATCCTCTGGGTCTATTATCCCCAGTTGTATTCTTTGCAAAATATTTAATACAACTTCTGTGGGTCTCTGGTGTCGATTGGGATACCGAAGCTCCCATCACCATTACTCAAGAATGGCGTAAATTCAAACCACAACTGTCGGATTTGAGTTCATTGTCCATTCCTCGGAGAATGATTGTATCATTTACATCACTACAACTCCACGGTTTCTGTGACGCTTCGGAGAAGGGTTATTGTGCTGTCATTTATTGTCGTGTCGTTCAGAATGACGGTTCTATTGTCGTGCGCCTGTGCTGTGCTAAATCCAAGGTGGCTCCTCTCCGTAAATGCTCAATACCTAGGTTGGAGTTGCTAGCTGCTGTCTTACTGTCGGACTTGGTCATGTCGTTTCGGGAAGCTTTGAAAGATTTTCACATGTTTGATGATATCTATGCGTGGTCAGATTCCACTGTCACTCTGACTTGGATTCGTTCGTGTCCATCAAAGTGGAAAACCTTCGTAGCCAATAGGGTTGCACACATACAGGAAAATGTTCGCCCTGACTGTTGGAAACACGTTGCTGGTTCGGATAACCCTGCAGACTGCGGTTCCCGCGGCTTACTTCCAGCTGATTTAATCCAGCATTCGCTATGGTGGGCGGGGCCGATCTGGTTGTCTAATCCTCAAGAGTCATGGCCGCAATCGGAGATCCTTCCTGATCAGTCCGCTTCGAATGAGCAGAAAATTTATAGTCTGTTCACAGCCTCCAATGTAGCTTTCATAGACAATATCTTAAATAGATTCTCGTCTTTGCAGCGCATATTGCATATTCTCGCCTATTGTTTTCGATATATGCACAACTTGCAAAACCGAACTTCGAAAAATATCGAACCAAATTTATCGTCTGATGAAATCCTAAGGGTTATGCATTTTCTTGTAAGACACGTTCAAGAACAAGTTTTCGCTTCGGAAATTCGTTGCTTGTCGATAGATAAGTCACCACACCCTTTACCAAAACCTCTGCGAAAATTGTCGCCATTCTTGGATGAGCTTGGGTTGTTAAGGGTGGGCGGTCGCCTTTCCAAAGGGAATTTAACATTCGACGTTAAACATCCGCTCTTATTGCCTCGTGAGCATAGGCTGACGACGTTAATAATTCAGGATTATCATCACCGGTTTATGCACCCTGGATTGCAAACTTTGCAGAATTTACTAGCCCAAGAATTTTGGATTTTGTCAGCTAAACGGGCAATAAATTCAGTGATTTCATCCTGCATGAAATGCTTTCGTTCTCGACCCAAGGTGGCTTCGCCTCCTATGATGGGTAATTTACCATCGTTTCGAATAAATCAAATTAAACCTTTTTCGTCCTCGGCGGTAGACTACGCGGGTCCCTTCGACATTAGTATGGCTCGCGGTCGTGGTCTGCGCACATACAAATCGTACATTTGCGTTTTCGTGTGTACTGCCACCAAGGCAATACATTTCGAACTCGTTTCCGAGCTCACGTCTGAAGCATATCTGGCAGCTCTCCGTCGCTTTATTTCTCGACGTGGTCGTTGCTCCAGGTTAATCTCAGATCAAGGGAGAAACTTTATCGGTGCATCCAATATGCTACAAGATTTGATGGTTAAGGCTTCGCACGCAGAGAAAATTAACTTTGTTTTTAACCCACCTGGTAGCCCACATTTCTCTGGGTTAGCTGAGGCTGGCGTGAAGTCTGTGAAAACCCACCTTTCTCGTGTGATCGGTTCACAGCGACTTACTTTTGAAGAGTTCTATACTGTCTTAACTCAGATAGAGGCAATGCTAAACTCGAGACCTCTGTCTCCTATCAGTTCAGATCCTAACGATTTGTCTGTGTTGACCCCTGGTCACTTCCTCACTTTGGAACCACTCACCATATTACCAGAAGGAAATATGGTCGATGTGAAACTGGGTCCTCTTCAGCGATGGAAGCTGTTACAAAAGATCCACCAGGATTTCTGGCGCAAGTGGCAAGTAGAATACTTGCACACATTGCAACAACGCCACAAATGGTTCAACAAACAACAAAACATTGTCGTCGGCATGCTCGTGCTAATTGTCAATGAGCAATGTAGCCCTATGAAATGGAAAATAGGCCGAGTTATCCAACTTCATCCAGGGACTGATGGGATTTGTCGCGTCGTTACAGTTCGTACCGAATCAGGGGAGCTTAAACGACCAGTAGTCAAGCTGTGTCCCTTACCTTTACAAAATTAACTCCCAAATCACTAAGTTATAAAAAATAGTTTAATAGTATCGTATTGAATATCGTAGAATAAATTTAAATCTAAGTGTAGTTAAATAGCACAAACCCTAGAACACTATGCACTGGTGTGTCCTATGAATACCTCTCGTTTAAAATATAATTATTTCGTAAAATACATGGTATTTTGGCGGGCGGAATGTTTAGAATTGTCCCATGGTTTTAGATAATTTCGCCTGGCAACATACTTGTCAACTTTAAAAAAAAAAAAAACGTTCAATGAGTTGTCATTAATCTTTCGGTGCGATAGCACGTACTCTTTTCTCGTAAATTCAAAGTATTCAAATCTTTCGTATCGAGCAGTTGATTATCGTATAAAATCTTTGCTTTCAACTGTGTGTGAACGTCGAAGAAGGCAGATCCGTTGGGGGAAGCACGAGTCTTTGCATCTCGCTGGAGCTGGTTAACGGTAAACCTTTGCCGAAGGTAAGTTTGAACGAGCCAACGGTGAGGAGCCTGTACCAGCCGCTACAGCCGAGATCTGCGCTATCTTCTGCAGATCACAAAGGTACGTGTTTCTTACAGCTGATAAGCCTTCCACACCAAGTTCCACATATTTTTTTTCGTTTCGTTAAAACTTTGAACTTTAAAAACTTAAATTATAAAAAAAATACAGTCCACATCGAAGAAATAATCATACACATAGAAAAATATAAGTTTTTATAAATGGTAAATATAAATTCACTTGGTTCTATGTCAGCCTGTGATTTCAGTGTATCTTTTTTCCATTTGTAGTTCACAGGTTCTACGATTTAGGTTCACAATTTAGTAAAATCAATGCATTTAGAGTGGCTTAGTTTACTTGGCTCATAATCAACAGCGATGTCCGAATGATGTCCTTATCATACGGGAAGCAAAACTTTTTTCAGATTGACTTTTGTTTACATGTTAGTTGGACTTAAATAAAAGAAATTAAGTCACTCCAATCAAAAATCAATACTGGGAGTCACTGAAAATATGCTGTTTTCAGTACTGCTGTGCAGCATCTTCCTCGTCTGAGTTTTCGGCATCTAAGAAACTTTTTTTGGACTTGAAATCACACAGCTTTATTAGAAATACATTACATAAAAATAATATATAAATATATTAATAATTCTTTGATATATTGGGCAGCAAAAGCTCATTGAGTGCGAAGATCTATTTCGTTATTAGTACCTACGTCGTTATGAGTAGTAAGTAAAAAAATGGCCATATAGCGATATTATGATATAGATGTTATTGCAGGTCACTTAGTACTGGTTTTTACATAAAAACTGTCCCATTTTCATTTCATTTGAGTGGTTTTACTCGAAATTATAATGTGTTGATGAAGCACGGCAACATTGGCAACGAGAAAAATACTGGACATAGCAACAACAAAATAAAACATGGCGTAGTTGCCAACGGGAAAAATACTAGACATTCAACTTTGCATGGTATAAACTCATTGATGAACTATGTTAGAAGTTTCAATTAAATAGAAATATGTACTTCAAGTATTTAGTTAAATAGATGTGCAAATTAAACAATACCTTATCATAGAAAATTACGAAAAAAAAATTGTTAACGTTAGGCCGGGCGACGTGTCCTTCCCAATTGGGTATCTTGGCGGCGATTTATGACAAACTAGCGTTTCTGTTGGCTAGACACATTTTTTTTCAGAATAATAATCATTATGCAATACACTTACACTGCTTAGTTTTCGCTTCAGCGTTTTGGTTTCTTGTGTAGATTTTTGTATTTTGGATGTCTAGTATTTTACCCGGTATCGAATTAAGGGTTAAGGAGGCATTATTAATGTTTTTGTTCACTTCAACTTACAAAATTTGACGCCCGAAAGCTGCAAGCTGCGATTAAAGACGGACAACTCGGTGGATTTCACTGAGTTCATTTGACACGCTAAGTAGATACGTTTGCTTGATCTATGGTATATATGACATCTGTGGTCCCATATAATTGCAGCATCTGTAAAATCTACTTGGCTGTCAAAGGAAATTATTACGTTGTTTTTCTTTAAAGTCCTTACGTATATGCATTGACATAATACTCAGGCGACATCTGTAAAGCCCATACTCGTGTTTTTTACTGACATAATTACCATACTCAGGCGACATGTGTAAATGCCAGTCGTATGTGCATTTGACCACCATTTGACTTATATTCATGCGAATCTGTAAGACCCAATTGCATGAACAAAGACTGACGTAATTACCATACTCAAGCGATATCAGTAAATCCCAGTCCCGTTTGACGTAATAACCTATAGTCATGCGATATCTGTAAATCTCAGTCGTATGTACAGTCAAAATCGTATACATATTATTAGAGCCGACCGTACATTAATATAATATCCCAAACTCAAGCGACATCTGGAAAGCCCAGTCGCGTAAGTATTGATGTAGTAACACATACTCATGCGACATCTGTGAAGCCCAGTAGTGTGAGCATTGACGTAATAACCCATAAATAAATAAATAAATAAATATCTATAAATATCTTGGGACATCTTACACAAATCGACCTAGTCCCACGGTAAGCTCAATTAAGGCTTGTGGTGTGGGTACCAGGCGACGATATATATAAGAGATAGATATATATAGATACTTAAATACATAGACAGCCATGACCAAGGAACAAATATTTGTGATAAATAAATACACAAATAATGCCCTCGCCGGGATTCGAACCCGGAACCTCCAGCTTCGTAGGCAGGGTCACTACCAACTAGGCTACCCATACTCATGCGATATCTGTAAAGCCTGTAGCGTGAGCTTTGACGTAATAACCCATACTCATGCGACATCTGTTAAGCCCAGTAGCTGGTTCATTGATGTAACCACCCATACTCAAGCGACATCTGTAAAGGCCTGCAGCGTGAGCATTGACGTAATAACCCATACTCATGCGATATCTGTAAAGCCCAGTAGCTGGTCCATTGACGTAACCACCCATACTCAAGCGACATCTGTAAATGTATTAATTGTGTAGACACGAGTACTTGGCCGAGAGTGCGGAGCTGGAAGGCTGGATCCAGGAGCAGTTTGCTGCCGCTGCCAGCGAGGACTACGGGCAGGACTACGAACATTTACTGGTAATTATGCTTTTTATAGTACGTTAATAGGAGAGGCCAACATCCAGCAATGGACTGGGTTAGGCTGATGATGTGGTGTGTGACGCTTTTTGTTTTGACCGCGTAGTGATGACAGTAAGAATACATTTGTCACCACCCCAACTCTTCCCGTGGGTGTCGTAAGAGTCGACTTAGGGATTGAGATGTCACTGACCATTAGTTTATTGACGATTGATGATAGGTAGCAGAGTCTCTTTTCTTTACACGGGATCGATTATCTTTTGTTCCTCTTTAAAGCCGAGTTCTCAATAGGGATGATGACTGTAGTTAAAATAAATGATTTAAAATGTTAAATAATAGTAATTTGTCGTGAATAATGATGCACGACATAATACACGAAGAAATTATTACTAAGATGTAGATGTAGATTGCAGTAATTTTTGTACAGAACTTCTATTTAATGAATTGAAAAGAACTTAAAAGAGTAGGTCATTTGGCAGTAGGTACTCAAACGTGATGTCACTTTTGAGTATTTCATATAAAATTCTATCGAAGTGATCGTTTTGACAGTTCGAAAAAAGATGCTGATTTGACTTGTCAGTCATCATGCCTATTGCGTACTTATCGTCATCATTATTTCTCTAACATAACTGATATTGTTCATAGATCCTCCGCTCCAAGTTCGAGGAGCTTCGTCACCGAGTAGAGTCTGGCGCCGAGCGGTTCAGTCAGTGCGAGGAGTTGGCGAAGAAACTGCTCGCCTCCGACAGCCCCTACATCGCCGACATCGAGCAGAGGCAGGAGGCTTTGGGGTGAGGATACAAGTATTATAAAAAAATTGGTTGCCTGTAAAGTCGGTATACGGGCGAAAGTTTTACGTGACAACGACTTTGAGTGCTCGAGTGGAAGGGACGCGTGCCTTTCACTTTTTATGTCTGTCTCTCTCGCTCTTAGGCGGGCTAACCATGCCCGAGTGGAAGGGACGCGTGCCTCTCACTCGCTCTCATTGTGAGCGCATAACGTGAGCGGAGCGTAACGCAGTTTCTTGAAGTGTCACCCGGCAAACCAATTTATAAGACGTTGTCACGTCAATAATCAATATAGTATATGGTGTCCCAAAAATAACGCAAGATTTAAATGTAATGAAAAGCATATTTTTTTCGACCAATTCCAATTTTTTTTCCTGACACACAAAGTACACAGAATAGGATTACGTATTATAATTGCAAATCGCCCTGCAGCCCTGGTCTTTTTGACAAAAAACGGTTTTGACCCCATTTTCTGACCGTTTTTCGTTCATTTCAGGGAATCCCAAATATTGCGATTCAACATAATTGTTTATTTTTTATGGGGTTATTTATAGTCAAAAATCTATGTCAGCAAGCTCTCGATCGCCCATGGTTTGAAGGAGGGGATTTCACACTGCAGCAACGAAATTCACCCATATTTATGCAAATTTCATAGAAAATTTTAACTAAGAAGTACTATGTTACAGAAAAGCCTTCGAAGTAATTTCTCAGCATGCTTTACCATACTAAACCCTATTCTTTGTACTTTATGATTGAACCAAGAAATAAGAATGTCAAATAAGAAATAAGTATTTTTCATCAATTTCAAATCTTGCGTTATTTTTGAGACACCCTTTATTTGAGGTAAGGCTCGGAACCGGTTTTTTTCAAAAACCTTGAAATAGCCCAATATTTTAAATATCTTATATTCTTTATGTAGTACTCAAAATTTTATGAAATTACCAACGTCGTATTTTTAAATTACTCCATTAACTTTTTGATATACCGAAGAACAAAAAAGAACGAAATTCGAACCGTTCTTTTGTATGGAGTAAAAACCGGTATCCGAGCCCTGATTTGAGATCTAGTCCGGTCTTGGCGTGATTAGATTATTTGCTAAATTGAGATTCCTGAGAACATTATCTATGCAAGTTTCGCAACTTATGAAACTTCTCGATACAATACTACTCCCGTGTAAAAAAAAGAGACACGGCGATACTCGCCCGGTGGTGATAGCTGATAGCTGGCGATCGTCGTGTCTCTTTTATTTACACGGGAGTGCGTATCTTTTGTTCGAGTTTATAGCCGATAGTTCATAGCTTAGTATCTCGCGGTGAGACCAGTGCCTTATGGCAATATGGGCATATTTAATAGGAGAGGCGTATGCCCCCTTGCCCAGCAAGGCTGTAATTGGCTGATGATTTGTATGAATTACCAGGGAGGAGACACGGCAGGAGGCATTAGAAGTTCTCTACCATATACGGTACAGTTCGACCGCTCTTGTGACGTACCAAATTCGTTTACTGACTCTTTTATTCGTTTTAAATTAGATGTCATGTACTCGGGCGTTATCACAAACCGTTGTTGACATCACCTTGTTATTTAATTCGGACAAGTTTGAGCTTGTTCTACTTAGGATAACGAGCTTTTTCGATTCTAGAATAGGAGAAAAAAAATGTCCCAAAATGTTTTTTCCATTACGATAGCGTTTTTTCATAGATGTTTAAAGGCGGAAGGAATGAAAACTGTATGAAAATTATGGGACATATTTTTTCTACTAACAAAATAGAATGAGCTCGTGATTCTGAGTCGAATAAGGCTAAACTTGACCAAATTAAATAACAAGGTGATTTCAACAACGGTTTGTGAAAACGCCCACCCAAAGAATAAATACATTTCTGCCCTTGGCTAGTCTGTGGCCATGAGTAAGCCTATTTCAAATAAAAACAAAATAAAAAAATAACTAGTTTACCAATGTCCGAAGTGGGGTTCGAACCCACGTATTCAGCTGTTGCGGCTGAATAGAATAGAATAATTTTGTATTCATATAGGTCCCTTGGGAAACCTTGTCCAGAAAGAATTGTATTTATTTGTTTAGTAATAACATCTAATATTTATAGTACTCGTACATAGTAGTCTGGCTACTAAATAACACAAATCGAAATACATCATTAAATGCATTAAATAATTTGATTTTCTCAAACATGCAAACAAAATATTGTCTTTACGTTCCTTAAAATAGACTCGGAAGTGTCGCTTTTAGGGAGCAGTAGCTCACTGGGATGGAAATGTAATTTCATAACACTTTTCAGGCCTAGGCCTGCAAAGTAACTTTTTTTTTTAAGTTCGACAACATTGTATGTTTGAGTAAAGCACTATACATGCCTCGGCGTGAAAACGGATTCCCGGCCTCGTTACCTATCCGGCCTCGCTAGCACGCTCGCTCGGCCGTATATACCAACTTGGCCGGAAATCCTCATTTTCCCGGCCTCTGATGTAATGTACTATTATTCGACTATTTTTTTTGCTATTCGTTTTAACACTTCATTTGATGCATTTGCTTTGTCTTGTTATATTTAACAAAGTATGTGGTATTTATTTTACGTTTTCAATGCGTCCCGTTTTATTTTGTGTTTAAATCGTACACAAAAAATTAACAAATGTTGTGAAGTTTTAATAATCAGTTTTATTGTATTTAAAATAAAGTTAAGGCGTAATCACCAATATTTTCTTCGGTTACCGCGAGGATTACACATGAAATAAAACTATTAAAACGGAACTATGGAACGATTGTCTGTGGATTAGTATATTTTTCTTTGTGGGTAGCTTTGTACTTATCTTTCTTATTTTGATGGAGGTAGATCTATCAAATTTCCTCCATTGTCAGTCATCCGCAGACCACGAACCCTGTAAAGTGTTCGAAACGTCGTAATGAAGGTAAAATTAGTTAATATACGCGAGTTTATCCTTTTTCATAGTTTTATTTCATAATCACGTAATTAAAAACTTTAAAAACTTCAACCGCTTTCTCCAAGATTCCATCATCAGACTTGGTGCCAACTAGATCCTCTCGGGGTTATTATTCGATTAAAAATACTGGCTAAAAACATGTCGGACCATGTTCAGTGTAGGGTTCCGCAGTTCAAAGACGACTGGGCCGATTATGTTCGAAATAGTTTTATTTTAAATTATACTATAGGCCCAGTATTCATAATTTTTTCCATATTTTTCGGACCCACGGATCAAAAGTTAGAGGAGGACTTTTTAGGGTTCCGTAGCCAAAATGGCAAAAACGGAACCCTTATAGATTCATGTCCGTCTGTCACAGCCGATTTACTCGGAATCTATAAATGCTACAGAATTGAAATTTGGTAAGGATATGTGTTGCCTAAACCGCTACTGAATTATGATATAATATTGTAAAAAAAATATTGGGGTTGGGGCACTCCATACATGTAACTGAGGGATAGAATTATTATTTTTTCGATGTATATAAGTGTGTGGGGTATCACTAGAAAGATCTTTAAAAATGATATCAAGGTTTATATATCACATTTTTATTTAAGCAAACCGTTTTCGAAATATCAGCACTCAAAATCTAAAAAAATTGTCGCCATTGTTTAAAAAACGCGGTATTAAATTGTAAAAAAAATATGTTATGGATATTAACAAACTCTATCAACGATTTTTGGTTTGATTAATATATCTCTTATAGTTTTTAAGGTAGGTTGATTTAACTGTATTTTTAAATGATAAATTGATAATGGTACGGAACCCTTCGCGCGCAAGTCCGACTCGCACTTTGCCGGTTTTTAAATTCTGAAGTGGAAAATATTTACTTAAAATATCTCGGAAAATATTGATATCGAGTAACCCTCGCCAGAATTCATTTTGAACTTACAAATCAATTTTTAAATGCAGCGAATCCTGGCAGCGCTTAGTAGAGCAGATCCGCTCGCGCGGCACTCGCCTGCACGCTGCTGGTGAAATCCACCGTTTCCACCGCGACGTGGCAGAACTCCTGGCGAGAGCTGCTGACAAGAGAGCCCAGCTGGCAACTCCTGAGCCGCCGAGGGACCTGCCAGCCGCTGCGGCCCTGCTGAGGGCCCATGATGCTGCTGAAAACGATTTGCTGGCTATAGATGCCCAGGTCCAGGTCAGTGTTGAACAGCTGGATACTTCTAGCTACGAGAGAGACCTCCCTGCTGAGTCATGATGCTGCTGAAGCGATCTGCTGACTAGACACCCAGGTCTGTACTGAACAGCTGGATACTTCAGCAGATCTGCCTCCACGCCGCTGGTGAAATCAATCACTAAGTTGCTGATAAGAGAGCCCAGCTGGCCACTCCAGAGCCGCCGAGGGACCTGCCAGCTGCTGCGGCCCTGCTGAGGGCCCATGATGCTGCTGAAAACGATTTGTTGGCTATAGATGCCCAGGTCCAGGTCAGTGTTGAACAGCTGGATACTTCTAGCTACGAGAGAGACCTCCCAGTTAAGAGTCATGATGCTGCTGAAGCGATCTCCTGGCTATAGATGCCCAGGTCCAGGTCAGTGTTGAACAGCTGGATGCTTCTAGCTACGAGAGAGACCTCCCAGCTAAGAGTCATGATGCTGCTGAAGCGATCTGATGGCTATAGATGCCCAGGTCCAGGTCAGTATTGAACAGCTGGATACTTCTAGTTACTGCTGGATAGTTCTCTGTGAGAGACCTCCCAGCTAAGGGTCATGATGCTGCTGAAGCGATCTGCTGACTAGACACCCAGGTCTGTACTGAACAGCTGGATACTTTTAGCTACTGCTAAATAGTTATCTGTGAGAGACCTTCCAGCTAAGAGTCATGATGCTGCTGAAGCGATCTGCTGGCTGTAGATGCCCAGGTCCAGGTCAGTGTTGAACAGCTGGATACTTCTAGCTACGAGAGAGACCTCCCAGCTAAGAGTCATGATGCTGCTGAAAGCGATTTCTTGGCTATAGATGCCCAGGCCCAGGTCAGTATTGAACAGCTGGATACTTCTAGCTACGAGAGAGACCTCCCAGCTAAGAGTCATGATGCTGCTGAAGCGACCTGCTGACTAGACACCCAGGTCTGTACTGAACAGCTGGATACTTCTAGCTACTGCTAGATAGTTCTCTGTGAGAGACCTCCCAGCTAAGAGTCATGATGCTGCTGAAGCGATCTGCTGACTATAGACGCCCAGGTCAGTATTGAACAGCTGGATACTTCTAGCTACAATAGAGACCTGCCAGCTAAGAGTCATGATGCTGCTGAAGCGATCTGCTTTCTATAGACGCCCAGGTCTGTACTGAACAGCTGGATACTTCTAGCTACTGCTAGATAGTTCTCTGTGAGAGACCTCCCAGCTAAGAGTCATGATGCTGCTGAAACTATCTGCTGTCTATAGATGCCCAGGTCCAGTTCAGTATTGAACAGCTGGATACTTCTAGCTACGAGAGAGACCTCCCAGCTAAGAGTCATGATGCTGCTGAAGCGATCTGCTGACTATAGATGCCCAGGTCCAGGTCAGTATTGAACAGCTGGATACTTCTAGCTACGAGAGAGACCTCCCAGTTAAGTCATGATGCTGCTGAAGCGATCTGCTCGCTATAGATGCTCAGGTCCAGGTCAGTATTGAACAGCTGGATAATTCTAGCTACTGCTAGATAGTTCTCTGTGAGAGACCTCCCAGCTAAGAGTCATGATGCTGCTGAAAACGATCTGTTAGCTATAGATGCCCAGGTCCAGGTCAGTATTGAACAGCTGGATACTTCTAGCTACGAGAGAGACCTCCCAGCTAAGAGTTATGATGCTGCTGAAGCGATCTGCTGACTAGACACCCAGGTCTGCACTGAACAGCTGGATACTTCTAGCTACTGCTAGATATTTCTCTGTGAGAAACCTCCCAGCTAAGAGTCATGATTCCACTGAAGCGATCTGCCGACTATAGATGCCCAGGTCCAGGTCAGTATTGAACAGCTGGATACTTCTAGCTACTGCTAGATAGTTCTCTGTGAGAGACCTCCCAGCTAAGAGTCATGATGCTGCTGAAGCAATCTGCTAGCTATAGATGCCCAGGTCCAGGTTAGTATTGAACAGCTGGATACTTCTAGCTACGAGAGAGACCTCCCAGCTAAGAGTCATGATGCTGCTGAAAACGATCTGTTGGCTATAGATGCCCAGGTCTGCACTGAACAGCTGGATACTTCTAGCTACTGCTAGATAGTTCTCTGTGAGAGACCTCCCAGCTAAGGGTCATGATGCTGCTGAAGCGATCTGCAGGCTATAGATGCCCAGGTCCAGGTCAGTGTTGAACAGCTGGATACTTCTAGCTACTGCTAGATAGTTCTATGTGAGAGACCTCCCTGCTAAGAGTCATGATGCTTCTGAAGCGATCTCCTGGCTATAGATGCCCAGGTCCAGGTCAGTGTTGAACAGCTGGATACTTCTAGCTACGAGAGAGACCTCCCAGTTAAGTCATGATGCTGCTGAAGCGATCTGCTGGCTATAGATGCCCAGGTCCAGGTCAGTGTTGAACAGCTGGATACTTCTAGCTACGAGAGAGACCTCCCAGTTAAGTCATGATGCTGCTGAAGCGATCTGCTGGCTATAGATGCCCAGGTCCAGGTCTGTACTGAACAGCTGGATACTTCTAGCTACTGCTAGATAGTTCTCTGTGAGAGACCTCCCAGCTTAGAGTCATGGTGCTGCTGAAACTATCTGCTAGCTATAGATGCCCAGGTCCAGGTCAGTTTGAACAGCTGGATACTTCTAGCTACTGCTAGATAGTTCTCTGTGTGAGACCTCCCAGCTAAAAGTCATGATGCTGCTGAAGCGATCTGTTGGCTATAGATGCCCAGGTCCAGGTCAGTATTGAACAGCTGGATACTTCTAGCTACGAGAGAGACCTCCCAGCTAAGAGTCATGATGCTGCTGAAAACGATCTGCTGACTAGACACCCAGGTTTGTACTGAACAGCTGGTTACTTCTAGCTACTGCTGGATAGTTCTTTATGAGAGACCTCCTAGCTAAGAGTCATGATGCTGCTGAAGCGATCTGCAGGCTATAGATACCCAGGTCCAGGTCAGTATTGAACAGCTGGATACTTCTAGCTACTGCTAGATAGTTCTCTGTGAGAGACCTCCCAGCTAAGAGTCATGATGCTGCTGAAGCGATCTGCGGGCTATAGATGCCCAGGTCCAGGTCAGTGTTGAACAGCTGGATGCTTCTAGCTACTGTTGGATTGTTCTCTGTGAGAGACCTCCTAGCTAAGAGTCATGATGCTGCTGAAGCGATCTGCTGACTAGACACTCAGGTCTGTACTGAACAGCTGGATACTTCTAGCTACTGCTAGATAGTTCTCTGTGGGAGACCTCCCAGCTAAGAGTCATGATGCTGCTAAAGCGATCTGCTGACAATAGATGCCCAGGTCCAGGTCAGTATTGAACAGCTGGATACTTCTAGCTACTGCTAGATATGTCTCTGTGAGAGACCTCCCAGCTAAGAGTCATGATGCTGCTGAAGCGACCTGCTGACTAGACACCCAGGTCTGTACTGAACAGCTGGATACTTCTAGCTACTGCTAGATAGTTCTCTGTGGGAGACCTCCCAGCTAAGAGTCATGATGCTGCTAAAGCGATCTGCTGACAATAGATGCCCAGGTCCAGGTCAGTATTGAATAGCTGGATACTTCTAGCTACGAGAGAGACCTCCCAGCTAAGAGTCATGATGCTGCTGAAGCGATCTGCTGACTATAGATGCCCAGGTCCAGGTCAGTATTGAACAGCTGGATACTTCTAGCTACGAGAGAGACCTCCCAGCTAAGAGTCATGATGCTGCTGAAGCGATCTACTGACTATAGATGCCCAGGTCCAGGTCAGTATTGAACAGCTGGATACTTCTAGCTACGAGAGAGACCTCCCAGCTAAGAGTCATGATGCTGCTGAAGCGATCTACTGACTATAGATGCCCAGGTCCAGGTCAGTATTGAACAGCTGGATACTTCTAGCTACGAGAGAGACCTCCCAGCTAAGAGTCATGATGCTGCTGAAGCGATCTACTGACTATAGATGCCCAGGTCCAGGTCAGTATTGAACAGCTGGATACTTCTAGCTACGAGAGAGACCTCCCAGCTAAGAGTCATGATGCTGCTGAAGCGATCTACTGACTATAGATGCCCAGGTCCAGGTCAGTATTGAACAGCTGGATACTTCTAGCTACGAGAGAGACCTCCCAGCTAAGAGTCATGATGCTGCTGAAGCGATCTGCTGACTAGACGCCCAGGTCTGTACTGAACAGCTGGATACTTCTAGCTACTGCTAGATAGTTCTCTGTGAGAGACCTCCCAGCTAAGAGTCATGATGCTGCTGAAGCGATCTGCTAGCTATAGATGCCCAGGTCCAGGTCAGTATTGAACAGCTGGATACTTCTAGCAACGAGAGAGACCTCCCAGCTAAGAGTCATGATGCTGCTGAAGCGATCTCCAGGCTATAGATGCCCAGGTCCAGGTCAGTGTTGAACAGCTGGATACTTCTAGCTACGAGAGAGACCTCCCAGCTAAGAGTCATGATGCTGCTGAAGCGATCTGCTGACTAGACACCCAGGTCTGTACTGAACAGCTGGATACTTCAGCAGATCTGCCTCCACGCTGCTGGTGAAATCAATCACTGAGTTGCTGATAAGAAAGCTCAGCTGGCCACTCCTGAGCCGCCGAGGGACCTGCCAGCTGCTGCGGCCCTGCTGAGGGCCCATGATGCTGCTGAAAACGATTTGTTGGCTATAGACGCCCAGGTCCAGGTCAGTATTGAACAGCTGGATACTTCTAGCTACGAGAGAGACCTCCCAGCTAAGAGTCATGATGCTGCTGAAGCGATCTGCTAGCTATAGATGCCCAGGTCCAGGTCAGTATTGAACAGCTGGATACTTCTAGCTACGAGAGAGACCTCCCAGCTAAGAGTCATGATGCTGCTGAAGCGATCTACTGACTATAGATGCCCAGGTCCAGGTCAGTATTGAACAGCTGGATACTTCTAGCTACGAGAGAGACATCCCAGCTAAGAGTCATGATGCTGCTGAAGCGATTTCCTGGCTATAGATGCCCAGGTCCAGGTCAGTATTGAACAGCTGGATGCTTCTGGTTACCGCTGGATAGTTCTCTGTGAGAGACCTCCCAGCTAAGAGTCATGATGCTGCTGAAGCGATCTGCAGGCTATAGATGCCCAGGTCCAGGTCAGTGTTGAACAGCTGGATGCTTCTAGCTACTGCTAGATAGTTCTCTGTGAGAGACCTCCCAGCTAAGAGTCATGATGCTGCTGAAGCGATCTGCTGTCTATAGATGCCCAGGTCCAGGTCAGTATTGAACAGCTGGATACTTCTAGCTACGAGAGAGACCTCCCAGCTAAGAGTCATGATGCTGCTGAAGCGATCTGCTGACTAGACACCCAGGTCTGTACTGAACAGCTGGATACTTCTAGCTACTGCTAGATAGTTCTCTGTGAGAGACCTCCCAGCTAAGAGTCATGATGCTGCTGAAGCGATCTGCTGACTATAGATGCCCAGGTCCAGGTCAGTGTTGAACAGCTGGATACTTCTAGCTACTGCTAGATAGTTCTCAATGAGAGACCTCCCAGCTAAGAGTCATGATGCTGCTGAAGCGATCTGCGGGCTATAGATGCCCAGGTCCAGGTCAGTATTGAACAGCTGGATACTTCTAGCTACGAGAGAGACCTCCCAGCGAAGAGTCATGATGCTGCTGAAGCGATCTGCTGGCTATAGATGCCCAGGTCCAGGTCAGTATGGAACAGCTGGATACTTCTAGCTACGAGAGAGACCTCCCAGTTAAGTCATGATGCTGCTGAAGCGACCTGCTGACGAGACACCCAGGTCTGTACTGAACAGCTGGATACTTCTAGCTACTGCTAGATAGTTCTCTGTGAGAGACCTCTCAGCTAAGAGTCGTGATGCTGCTGAAGCGATATGCTAGATATAGATGCCCAGGTCCAGGTCAGTATTGAACAGCTGGATACTTCTAGCTACGAGAGAGATCTCCCAGTTAAGAGTCATGATGCTGCTGAAGCGATATGCTAGATATAGATGCCCAGGTCCAGGTCAGTATTGAACAGCTGGATACTTCTAGCTACGAGAGAGACCTCCCAGCTAAGAGTCATGATGCTGCTGAAGCGATCTGCTGACTAGACACCCAGGTCTACACTGAACAGCTGGATACTTCTAGTTACTGCTGGATAGTTCTCTGTGAGAGCCCTCCCAGCTAAGAGTCATGATGCTTCTGAAAACGATCTCCTGGCTATAGATGCCCAGGTCCAGGTCAGTATGGAACAGCTGGGTACTTCTAGCTACTGCTAGATAGTTCTCTGTGAGAGACCTCCCAGCTAAGAGTCATGATGCTGCTGAAGCGATCTACTGACTATAGATGCCCAGGTCCAGGTCAGTATTGAACAGCTGGATACTTCTAGCTACGAGAGAGACCTCCCAGCTAAGAGTCATGATGCTGCTGAAGCAATCTGCTGACTAGACGCCCAGGTCTGTACTGAACAGCTGGATACTTCTGGTTACTGTTGGATAGTTTTGTGACTTTTTCTGAAAAAGATGGTTGCTTCCTTTTAAAAAGTGATATAATCTTAATATTTAATTAGTACCTTTTTTATATTGTGTTTTATTTATTTGTTCATTGTTACAATCAATTCTCTGACAACGGTCGAATAACTACGTAGATATTTGACGAACAGCATTCACAAGTAACACGACGTGCGTCACCGCTCGCCGTGAGGCCCTACTGATGTACTCCCCGGGCTGGCACTGACAGTTCGAATCGAACGCGCTAGTTTGACAGGCCTGCCCAAAGTCTAATTTATACAAATGTCAACAGGTTCTCCAGGAAGAAGGTCTTCGTCTCCAACGGCTTTGCCCCGGCGGCAACGTCCAACAGATCGCGTTACAGCAACAAGCGCTAACAGATGCGTGGAACATGTTACGGGCTGCGGCTGACGCGCGCCGCGCAACACTGCAACAGTATTTGTCGTTGCAACAGTTTAGGCAGGAGGTATGTAACACGACTTGCAACATTAGATGTAACATGATGTGCAACATAGGGTGTAACGTGATATGCAACATAGGGTGTAACATGATGTGCAACATTAGGTGTAACATGATGTGCAACATTAGGTGTAACATAATGTGCTATATAGGGAGTAAAATGATGTGCAACATTAGGTGTAACATGACGTGCAACAGATCGCGTTACAGCAACAAGCGTTGACAGACGCGTGGAACATGTTACGGGCTGCGGCTGACGCGCGCCGCGCAACGCTGCAACAGTATCTATCGTTGCAACAGTTCAGGCAGGAGGTATGTAACACGATTTGCAACGTTAGGTGTAACATGATTTGCAACAGATCGCGTTACAGCAACAAGCGTTGACAGATGCGTGGAACATGTTACGGGCTGCCGCTGACGCGCGGCGCGCAACGCTGCAACAGTATCTGTCGTTGCAACAGTTCAGGCAGGAGGTATGTAACACAATGTGCAACGTTAGGTGTAACATGATGTGCTATGTAGGGAGTAAAATGAAGTGCAACATTAGGTG
This sequence comes from Thaumatotibia leucotreta, assembly GCA_025490895.1. NCBI lineage: Eukaryota > Metazoa > Arthropoda > Insecta > Lepidoptera > Tortricidae > Thaumatotibia > Thaumatotibia leucotreta. The sequence goes on along the minus strand of JALPQI010010162.1, from coordinate 16,912 downwards.
TAACATGATGTGCAACATAGGGTGTAACATGACGTGCAACAGATCGCGTTACAGCAACAAGCGCTAACAGATGCGTGGAACATGTTACGGGCTGCGGCTGACGCGCGCCGCGCAACGCTGCAACAGTATCTATCGTTGCAACAGTTTAGGCAGGAGGTATGTAATACGATATGCAACGTTAGGTGTAACATAATGCAGGGATCGGAACCGGTTTTTTAGAAAAACCTCGAAATAGCTCAATATTTTAAAATATTTTATACTCTTTATGTAGTATTCAACATTTTATGTAACTATGAACATCATATTTTTGAATTGCTCCATTAACAAAAAAATTATAAACCGAAGAACAAAAAAGAACGGAATTCGAACCGTTCTTTTGTATGGAGAAAAAACCGCTATCCGATCCCTGACATAATGTGCAACATAGGGTGTAACATGATGTGCAACATTAGGTGTAACATGATGTGCTATATAGGGAGTAAAATGATGTGCAACATAGGGTGTAACATGACGTGCAACAGATCGCGTTACAGCAACAAGCGCTAACAGACGCTTGGAACATGTTACGGGCTGCGGCTGACGCGCGCCGCGCAACGCTGCAACAGTATCTGTCGTTGCAACAGTTCAGGCAGGAGGTATGTAACACGATGTGCAACGTTAGGTGTAACATGATGTGCAACGTAGGGTGTAACATGATGTGCAACATAGGGTGTAACATGTTGTGCAACATTAGGTGTAACATGATGTGCAACATAGGGTGTAACATGACGTGCTCGCGTTGATCGCGTGACACGTGTAAAAAGGAAATTCGTAACTCGTGTCGATTTAAAACACTCCCTTCGGTCGTGTTTTAAAACATCGTCACTAGTTTCAAATTTCATGTTTTTCGTACTTGTGTCGTAATTTACTATTTACAGAGACTTAGTTTAAAAATGAAAGACTTTTCCGAACATTACAGGTGTTTTCATCTCTCGCTCATGTTCTTTTTCCCTCGTTCCGCAGGTCCGCGACCTAGTATCCTGGTCGTCCTCCCTCCGTCTGACACTGACGACGTCTCCACGCGTCCGCGACGCAGTGTCCGCGCAGGCGGCACGCGCCGCGCACGCAGCGGTCCGCGCCGAACTGGACGCACGGGATGACAGCTTCCGGCACGCTCTCACCGCCGGCCAGCAATTGGTGCTACAGAATCACCCCAGCGGGCAGGTATAGTGGTCGTTCAAACGTTAGATTTAAGTCGATAATATTGATAGTTCCAAAGGAGCATGAAAAATGTCGTAAGCGACACTGTCTTTTCAATACCTGTAAAAAATAAGTAAAAAATGTTTATTAACCAAGATATTTAACTAAGTACATAATGCAAATTATCGACGACTCCCACACTAGGCAAAGCCTGTATCGTGGAAGTCAGCTACATGCGTGATTTAACAATGAACAGCGGGTTGAAAAAATTAAATATAAATTAAACTAAGTGCATGCAAACTTACAGATAGCAAACAATTAAATTAAATATTATGAATTAAATGGGAACTTAGGGTTCCACCACTAGACTTTTTTTACTGTAAGATTGTGAATAAATAGGTGTGTGAGTGTAAGTGTAATGTATGAAGTAATTATGTAAAGGGAGATGTGTAAAATAGTGTTGTAGTGTTCAGGTCAGCATATCCTCAGAATCCTTGTAAGTTAGAGGGAGTAATAATTTTCTTAATAGTGATTTAGCCCTTGGAATAGACATGCGTTTGATGTCTCTCAGTTGGGAACCGTCTTGATCTGCGCAAGTATACCTTTAATACCGCTCTTTGAGCTCTTTCTAGAGAAATCAAGTTAGTTTTACAGCAACCCCCCCAAGCCAGAATGCAGTAATTGAGCACCGGTTGACACAAGGCCAAGTACACCAGTTTTAGTAAATGGTTATCAGCAACATCCCTTAAAAACTTCATCGTGTAGATAAGTTTTCGGACTCTGGCTGCAGCGACTGCGATATGTTTTTTAAAATTAAGATTTTCATCTAAGGTGACTCCCAGATATTTAATGTTGGCTACTTTGTGCATGTCTTCACAACCACAATGAAAGTCTTGCGATGTCTGGGGAACTAAACAGATTGAACTGTGAATCCTCAGGGTATGCATCGAGGCAGGGGGACACGACCGACTGCTTTTGTGAAAGCATAGAAACTGTGTTTTGGCTGCATTTAAAGTTAGGAGATTACATTCCAGCCAGCTAGCAACTTTACGCATACCTGTTTCCGGTGCTTGTTTGACGTCTTGCCACGAACTTCCATTAAACAGTATAGCTGTATCGTCAGCGTAACAAAGGATTTCGCTATTTCGAAGGCCTAAGGACATAATGTCGTTTATATACACTGTAAACAACGTAGGGCCCAGGATACTTCCCTGTGGTACGCCGAAAGAAACAGATTTCAGGTCACTGTAGTAATTGTTAACTTTTACACGCTGGTCTCTGGCCCGGAGATAGCTGGAAAACCAATCAAGCGCCAAACCACGAATACCAGAACGTTCTAATTTAGCTAGAAGGATAGGGATTGAAACCGTGTCGAATGCCTTTGCCAAATCCAGGAAGACACCGACACAGCAATGACCACCATCAAGGAGGGACGACGCGGCATCTGTTAGATATGTTACTGCCTCTTCAGTAGACCTACCCCGGCGAAACCCATACTGGTGGCGTGACAAAATATTATGTGTCTCTAAGAAACGCACTAACCGACTATTTATTATCCGTTCCAACAGCTTAGAGAAGACTCCTAGTAGAGAGATAGGTCGAAAATTATTTGGGATATCGGTTGGGCCGCTTTTGTGAATAGGGATTACTGTAGCGGCCTTCCAAGCTTGAGGAAAAGAGCCCGACGAGATACTTAGGTTAAATATGTCTGCTAGAGGTTCTGCTATGGTTTCGCCAATTTCTTTCACAAGCCCATTGCTAATACCATCAAAACCCGGTGCGCTGTCCACGTCTAATTGTCGAATGAGATCGAGAATCTCTTTGGGGTCCGTAGGTTCGATGAAGAAAGATATTGGATTTATGCTTATATCTACTTTTTGGGCTAATGATTCCTGACTTTCATTCAGTTTTTGCAGTATTAAGCCAGCCAATTGAGAACCTACCGACGAGAAAAAGGTATTACAAGCGTTTAGGGAATCAACAGGGCTTGATCTAGAATTTAGGAGATTTTCGGATGGAGAAACTTTGACAGACCTGTGAGTGATACGGTTTATAGCTTTCCAGAGTTTTTTAGGCTCAGCCCTGTGTTCCAGTAATTCTTTTTTGTCATGCATCATTCATTTTGAGAAATTAAATTAGTAAGCTGAGTTACGGCATAATAATAACATGTCAAGGCTTTAAGATTGACAGTGTTTCCTAGCAGCTAGCATATTTTATTAGGGTAGCTACCATAGCGAGTCGTAAGCGAAAAAAAGTAGAGGTTTTCATGGAATGCTCCCAAAGCATTCATCAACCGTTAAAAAATGACAATTTGATAAAATTAGGTATTGGCGGACTTTTAATACTGTTGCCAGGTTATGCTTGAAAATTTGAGCACTATCGATTTTAGCTGCACATGGAACGTGTTAAGATGCTCTGGTAAATGGTTATAAAACTTATAAATGTTAATGCAAAGACAATATTCAAAGGAGATTATCTCACAGGAAATCGAGGAACAATGTGGCGCCCTCGTGGAAGAGCGCGCCAAACTGCACGGCGCGTGGGCCGCCCGCCAGGTGGCGCTCGACCAGCTCATAGACCTGCACTGCTTCCTCCGCGACGCTAAACAACTGCACGCTCATAGCGCCGCTCAGGAGGCTGCATTGAGTAAGTAATTATATATAAATAAATCAGAGAGCAACTCATAGACCTGCACTGCTTCCTCCTAAACAACTGCTTCCTCATAGCGCCGCTCAGGAGGAAGCATTGAGTAAGTAATTATATATAAATAAATCTGAGAGCAACTCATAGACCTGCACTGCTTCCTCCGCGACGCTAAACTACTGCACGCTCATTAAGAGGGTCGACCCATTAAGAGGGTCGACCCATTAAGAGGGTCCTCGTCCGGAGCACCCTCTGTCAAAGCCCGACGCGTACTGCAAGCTCCCTGCTAGAAGCCTGCTAATATTTTAATATGTTTGAGTCTCACGTTAGTTATAATAGAGATAATGACTGTAGTTAAAATATTTGTTTTAGTACAGATGGTGTATTTTTTAGGCTCTAGTGCGAGAAGTGTGTCAGTTTACATCAGATCCAAAACTTCGGAGGGCCATCTGCACTAAAAAACGGCAAAAACTCGTGTCGATTTACATCGCCACTCGTTTCGAATTTCTTGTTTTTCGCACTTGTGTCGTGATTCTAGAAATTTCTTGCCTCGCACAGCTAAACTCTGGAATGATTTGTGGCCGCAGTGTTTCCGGACCGTTACGATCTTCAAACCTCCAAGAAAAGAGCTTATTCTCATCTTAAGGCACTGGTCTCACCGCGAGTTACTAAGCTATGAACTATCGGCTATAAACACGAGCAAAAGATACGCACTCCCGTGTAAATAAAAGAGACACGGCGCCCAGCTATCAGCTATCATCGCTATTTCCGCACAACCTGGCAGTATCAAGCCGAGATAGTCTGGTTTTCCTCGAATAATGCATTGTAAAATGTCGTATGATACACATTTCGAAATGTAGGCTTTTTTCTAACTCACCTGTCGGTTTTAATCGTCACCGATACTCGTCCTGAAAAAAGCCCACTTTCCACACTCGTATCATAAATAACTATTAACTGTAGTCGTTATCCTTATTGTGAAAAGTGATTTAACCAGAATGTCTTCATCAGGTACGGAAATTTCGCCAACATGCAGCGTCGAAGAAGTTGACAACATATTGAAGAAACATGAAGCCTTTGAAAAACTGCTCGCCACTCAGGTACCACCCCCTTTCAGGTTATTTATATACGCCTAACTTAGCAACCCAATAACAATCATCATCATCATCATCATCATATCAGCCGAAAGACGTCCACTGCTGAACATAGCCCCAAAGATTGCCACAATGACCGGTCCTGCGCCACCCGCATCCAGCGGACTCCTGCGACCTTCACCAAGTCATCAGTCCACCTTGTGGGCGGCTTACCCACGCTACGCCCTCCGGTACGTGGCCGCCACTGAAGAATCTTCCCGCCCCAACGGCCATCGGTTCTACGCGCAATGAGCCCCGCCCACTGTTCAGTTTAGCGATTCGGAGAGCTATTTCGGTTTGGTTCTGCTGCGGATGGTCTCATTTTTAATCCGATCACGCAGAGAGACTCCTAGCATAGCCCTCTCCATTGCCCTTTGGGTCACTCTCATTGTATTTGGGTCAGTGTGTGTTGCCAGTGATGACATAAGGTATTGAAACGTGGCCGCTTACGATGGACCGCATAAGAAGACTCAAAGTCGCACGATAACTACACAGTGTGTTAACATGATACTTTATTGAAATCGAGGAATGCAAGCACATTTTAAAAGTAATTAACTTTCTAAGAAAAGTTAATTGAGAAGCAATGTACTTCAAAGTTAATCGTTAATTTGCACTTGACAATGACATATCGCAGTCACTCGCAACGTTTGACAACTAAGAAGTACAAGTTTTACATTGATCGTTCGGATCAAATCGGTCAATTTAATTATTTTTGAAATGTTAATACTTCAAAAAGATTGCTAGTAATGCGTATTATTATGCGAATTTTGTCACCGTAGCCTTATTTATAAATACAGCGTATTACACCACCCACTGAAAACCTTGAACGGGGTTATTTGGTAGGAATAAAATAATCATTTTTGGCTCTTGAACATTGTGAAAACACAAATCAAATTATTTATTAACTAAATATTTTGATTTGTACTTTTAATTTTTCTCCAGTAGTCACACTACTTAATACTATATAAATTATAAATATTAGATCTAAAAAGGAGGTGCAGGCATGTAGTTAGTGCTTGCCCTTAGAGAATGGTCAAAGGCGCCTAGCCTTGTAAGGGATTGCATATACCCGAGAAATTTGACCGGTGGTTGCTAAGACCGAGTGGCCGAGGGGTACAGGCATCAGCCGCGAAAGCTGAGTGCGTGGGTTCGATCCCCACCTCGGACATAGGTGATCTTGGTCGTTTTTCTTTGGTATATGACATCTAATATTTATAATTTATATAGTATTAAGTAGTGTGACTACTGGAGAAAAATTAAAAGTACAAATTAAAATATTTAGTTAATAAATAATTTGATTTGTGTTTTCACAATGTTCAATAGATGGCAGCACCATCTCTCTCTAGCTATTCTAGAAAACTGTAAAGTATTCTAAATAGGAGGTGCAGGCATGTAGTTAGTGCTTGCCCTTAGAGAATGGTCAAAGGCGCCTAGCCTTGTAAGGGATTGCATATACCCGAGAAATTTGACCGGTGGTTGCTAAGACCGAGTGGCCGAGGGGTACAGGCATCAGCCGCGAAAGCTGAGTACGTGGGTTCGATCCCCACCTCGGACATAGGTGATCTTGGTCGTTTTTCTTTGGTATATGACATCTAATATTTATAATTTTTGGCTCTTTCATACAAAATGTCGTTATCGATCGGTCACAATGTATGAAAAAGACATTTTTTTTTATATTTCGTGGTCGTTCCCATAGTAAAAGTTCTTTAGTATATAGACTACTAAATCACTCCGTGCAAGGTTTTCAGTGGATGGTGTAACACTCTGTATATTTAATTAGTAGATTACATGCCAAGGCCGTTTAAGTGGGAAATGTCCCGCACGACGTGTAATTGTAGTAGACGACAAACATGTGATCCGGGGCTTTCCCATTTAACGGCCGAGGTGTGTATATTATTTTTCTCCTCAACTGAGCCGGCAGACGGCAACTTAGTTTAGCGCAGCGGCCGGCAAAGTGCTGTTTCCCGGCCGGAGGGCAGAAATAGATATTTATTTATTTTGACAAAATGTAACATCGACATAAATGTTATCGATCAATGTACATCCTATTCTCATAAAGATGGGTGCGCCAAAGTATTTATAAAATTGCAACTTAGATTATTGGAACTCCGAAAATTTTTCTTATAGAATTTAACTTCATAATGATCGGTATTTAGAATAATCTTTGTTCATAATTATCATCACATAGAATTATTTATGTTCATAATATTGTTTTTCATACATATTTTTAGTACTAACTTTTATGTTTATATAATTTTTCACTATACTTATTTTATGCTATATATTCTAATGTTATAGGTATTTATTTTTATCTGTACTGGTTTTGTGTATGAATTATTTTTGTTTAATTAAATACAAATCGTTCTATTACTGTAAAGTAGCTACCTGCACAAATCAGGTTGTGACAGAGTAGGTACTGTACTAAACGGGTTCCCTCTAAACTTTTTTTGTCCGAAACGCTTAGGACATAACAGACTTGGTATAATCTATTTTGGCATCAACTTAATGAGACAGAAACATCACTTGGCTTAAATAACAATATTTCGAATATTATTTTGTCCGAAACTATCTTGGCATATCATTATTTACGCCGAGTGTTATAAGACAGAAATTAAATTTGCATTTTTTTTTGGGCATGTAGCCACATGTTCGAAACTTGCCTTTTTCGTCAGGCAGAATTTGCTGTGAGGGTGAAAATTTCTGCAGTGAGCGAGCGAAGCGAGCGAACAAAACCTTCCGGGGCAGTTCCGACTCGGATGGGTTAGGTTAGAAGACTAAGGCGGGAGCTTTGCTCCCGCCTTAGTCTTCGAGGTTATTTTTTTTTTAGCAACCTAGAAAGTACTCAGCTCAGTAACACAGTAGTAACGTACAGAATATTACTACTATATTGAGAGGTTGTAATTATTCCTTCTCTGTTATGCTAAAACAAACTATGCCGATACTTTTTATGCACATCCAGATTATGCCTCATCATAAATAGGTGCATCGAAATTATGCTCGAATAATATTCGAACAACTCGAAATCTGCCACAAAGAAATATGCTAAAGTTGAGTATGCCACAACAGTTTCTGCACAAAGCCCATTATGACTACATAGTTTATGTTATTCATAAAAGAATTATACCCCAACAGAGTGAACCTAATGGGAAAATAAACAATTTATTTCAAATAACTTTATGAGTATAGATTAATCTACTTGACGACTTTAGGAGGTTAAAATTTCGAAATAAAAATCGTTATGAACATTGTAGGTAGAAGTATAATTTTTAGTAAGAAAAAAAGTATGAAATAAATTTTTCGGAGTAATGATGATTATGAGTAAAAAACGGTATTAGTAAAAATATTCGAAGAAAAAATTGTATAAGTGCCAATATGGACCCCATAAAGATGCTAACTTAGTAATTTTAGGTGACTAAGAAATACAGGACTCATCTTGGCTTTGTTTTCAATATCGAATACTTCATATTCCTTATTTCCTATGGCGTTAGAGAATATTTGAAGGGTCCACGGAAAGAACATGTCTAGTCAATTCAAATTACAGAAGGAAAACCACCTTAGTTTTAACAGAATAAGGTGTGAATTTGCCCTTATTTTTATAAGCACTCGACATGTTTTTTCCGTGGACCCATCATTTTATTGGTCTTTGTTCTTTTGATGGGTACTAAATATAACAAAAATGTAACTTTTTGAGTATGATTTGCATTCTTGTAATTAACTTCTAGTAACGGCAAGCAATGTACAGTCAACGGCAAAAATATGTATACACTTTTTTACTTATGTCTGGAGCATAAGGTTAAATCGTATATATATTTATGACCGTGACTGTACCTAGAAGTTTCATAAGTTGCGAAACTTTTACAGAGAATGTTCTCGGCAATTTAAATTTTACAAGCAATCTAATCATGCCAAAACCGTTGTATATCATGTATATACAAATAAATACATTAAGGCATAAAATACACTTTAAAAGGTACTCAATTGTGAAATACAGTATTCTTCATAACACTTTTTTATAAGTTCTCATGGAAACATTATCATTGAGAACTTACTCTAAAAGCTAAAATACTCATAAGGAACGCTGTTTACAATAAGTAATATATTCCAGGATGAGAAACTGACGACCCTCAACAGCCACGGAGACAAGCTGCTGCAGCAGAACCACGTGGAGAGCCAGAAGATCGCGGACGAGCTGCGTGCCATTAACGAGCGGCGGCAGAAGGTAGGCTATAGGCTACGGTAGCAGCTTAGCTGGACACTTATTTCAGGACGAGAATCTACTTAAGTTATGCGATAGGAGCGACCTTTATCCAGACTCACTCAGATATACTTAATTTTTAACTAGGTTTCACTGAAAATCTGGCTCATTTCGTAACAACAAAGCTGAGTGCTGCCCATTTAGCGCAATTTGTTTATGTACATATAATAGATATGTTGGTGTTTATAGTTATTATATTGTAAGTTTTGCATTATGCTAATAATAGTACATTACATCAAAGGCCGGGAAAATGAGGATTTCCGGCCAATTTGGTATATACGTTTCGACTTTTACGAACTCGAATCCGTTTTCACGCCGAGGCATGTATAGTGCTTTTCTCAAACATACAAAGAAATACAAAAAAAAAAAAATGACAATGTTGTCGAAATTTAAAAAAAATACTTTTCTGAAAAGTGTTATGAACTTATGAAATTCCATTTCCACCCCAGTGAGTTACTGCGCCCTAAAAGCGATACTTCCGAGTCTATTTTAAGGAACGTAAAGACAATATTTCATTGCATGTTTGAGAAAAGTAATTTTTCTTTCTTTTTTCTTCATTATATTCAAAGTTAAACAAGTAATTAAGGTAATAGGAACGAGCTATATCCAGCCTGACTCAGACATACTATACTTATTTTTTACCGAAGTTGCGAACAATGTAAACAATATATTGATTTAAACTTTCACGATTATCACTCATATTTTAAAGACAAACGGGTCTTAATCGCGTAAACTGAGTCTCGATCTGCCTGCGACCACGGGTGTAACGTCATGCCCGAAACGTCAGGATATAATTAAACGTAAATTTACGCGATTAAGACCCGTTTGTCTTTAAAATATGAATGTAAACTATGATGTTTTCCTGACAGCTGTACGAAGCGGCCGCGGCGCGACACAAGTTGCTCCTACGCACGCGCGCGCGCGCTCAATTCGCGCGCGACGCCGCCGAGACGCGTGGCTGGCTGGCAGACAAGCTAGCCAAACTGCAGAATGACCAGCAGCAAGGTAATTTAACTAATAAATAAATTAACTATACACTCATTGAACCTAAGATTTAAATATTTTTCTACTCCCGTACTTTTATTTGTCTTTTACATGGTCGTGAACACACATTTAAGCCCCTACCTTACAGATGTCAAGATAAGTCTATATTGTCTATTCCTTATAAACGCATTCGAGTTTACACGCAGTGCGTTTTTGCATTTTAAGACACCTCGTGTATACGAGTACAAGACTTAATGAAATACATGGCTGTCAACCTAATTTAAAATGACTTCTGATGAACCGTAAACCATAGAGGAGCTTTCTTTTTTAATTTTGTCGTCTCCCGCCTGACCTAAATGATTTAAAAAATTGTGTTTGACTAAGAATATTTCTCAAATTTACAAATTTATTTGAAAATACGTGTGTGGTCGTAGAAAAAGTATTGTATGCAACATTGTTTAACTGAGTCAAAAATGCTCGTGGCGTCTTTAATAACAATTTTCGGCTTCGCCTCAAATTGTTACCCACGCCACTCACCTTTTTTGACCTCTCTTAAACAAGGGTTGCATAAAATACTATAATCATACGATGCTTATAAAATAAATAAGATTGAACAAAACACGTATGAGGGTTTGAGGCGACTATGTGGCGGTGAGATGTCAGCACTATGGCGTAAGGAAGGAACTGCTAAAAAAACGAGATTTAATCTTCTATACACTTTTTTTATTTATTTATTAAATGAGGGTTTTTGCTACTTTTTCTGCAACTATGGGGCCTATGGGCCAGTATGAGTGAGTGGCTTAAGGTGGATTCGACCCTATCCCTGCCGCTTATCTGCTAAAAGATGGCGCTACAATTGCACAAACACCATATTTTCGTCATTTTCTGCTAAACCGAAGGATCAGAGTTAACATGTTTTGAGATACGCGCAAGGAGCAAAAAATCTAATGTACAAATTGATAGCAACCTGCACAAAATACTGTTCTTCTAAATCGCAATAATGCAAAAACTAGAAAATTATGTAATTTTACCCTGTAACGCACACTACTACACCTCCCGTCAGTACCCAATGTCAGTTGTACAATCATTACTCATCAATAAACTAGATGGCGCCAGTTAAAAGAACAGCTTTTCTAAATGGTCTAAGTTCTAACTAGAGGGCGCCAATTAGGAAATGACTTTATATTGTATTGTATATTTGTGAAGCAAAACCAACTGTTGGTTTGGTATTAAAATCCCTACTTTTAACTGTACAGATATAACAACAGCTGTAGTAAAGAAGTTATTCCCGTACTCTTCGGGTAATACCTATCCGTCGCCGTTATGTACAACTCTTTAGAGTATTATATTTTTTGGTACAGCTACTTACTGGTAAATAAAAAAGTTATCAAAGAAAGTTACTTATGTCCCAAAACACTAGTATTTACCGCAGCGGGTCTCTATTCGCTAGGAACAATGTGGCAATATAATTACGAGTATAGATTGACCTAAGAAATTCATAGTATTATACTTGATCAACGGCACTAGCACATATCGTGCATGACAGGAACCTTGTCGCGGCTACCCGTCCCTTTTTGATTACATTGATTCAAAAGAGATGAGAAGTTGCGAGCAGGTCACAAATTGCTGCCAATATTGTTGTACAAGATGTGCTAGGGCCTCAAGTATAATAAGTAATAAAATGTGTAGGTATTTTGGGTAGTTCTATGGAGTTAGAAGATTGAAGAAATATATTCATTAGACACGTAGTAGTAGACCAAATTGAATGATCTGATGGACATTTGCCGACTTGCTTTATTACCAACTACGATACTGATGATGCACTAGTGGTTTATCGGACATTTAGATTTTAGACCTTGTTGGAGTAACATTTATATTACTAAATGTTAGCCTACATACCTACTATGTTAGTCTCCAACTAACATTTTACATTACATAATATGTAAGGATAGTGTTATCCTGTCTAAGTTTACCTACATTTTCGCCTACCATCCCATAAGATGGTAATTAGATTGTCCGATATCAATTAAAAGTAGGTTAGGTACGAGTACTTACTTAAATACAAACGCAACGAAGATTTTCCAGACACAGGCGAACAGCTGGACGCTCAATTTTCGGATGCTTTATACCATATAAACAAGGTGCTGTATTTCCGTTGTCAGAGAGGTTTCAGGAGTATTAGGATGCAGTGTAGTTAGACCCCCTAGAGTTTAGTTCATGTTTCAGAAGTACCTACTACCTAGGCATGTTACAGTAGCTAATACCTACTATTTTACGCGGTTTCAACATTTTTCATCACATTTGCTTTCTAAGCGCGCCATTGCTTGTGCATATTGCAGTGGGAGTAATAGAAAAGTGAAATTCCTTAGGGAATACCAATATTTCGTCTCATAACATATTCTTTGTCTGCAAGTGTTATAAAAAACATTGTATGCATCACAATCGGTAAGAGGCATACCTACTAACTCGAGTCATCAAAAGCCCTCCGCCTACGGCGTCGGGCTTCTAACACTCTCGTTAGTGATACTGTACTTACCTCCCTAGATGCACAATGTACTATTATCGACCGCTCTGAAACATTTAAAAACCTTCTAGAGGGACTCTGTATTCCAACCTCACGGGAATGTAGGTATTTGTTTCTTGGCCACCAATTTAGTATAGCCGACGGCAATGGTCAAATGGTTGATAGTGGCTGTTTTCCTAGCTGTAGATGTTTGTCTGATAGCATTGCAACAGAATGTATTATTATAAATTGTTGAAGGTAGGTAGGTAGGTACTTCTTGAACCTAGTATCTACAAAACGTACTAGAGAGGGAAAGGATACTTTCAGGCACTGTGTGCTTACCATAAGCTGCCGCTGCGTTTTTAACGCGGACTTACTTTCCATCCCGCCCGTAATCGCGTCTTGGGGCGAGTCACCCGTATAGAAAGCACCTATGTAAGTCCGCGTTAATAACGCAGGGGCAGCTCATGGTACGGCTACTGGTTCCACAGGAGGCGAGTAAGGGATGATTTGTCGACTTCTCGCTCACTAAACAAAGAGTAGATATAGATCCTATGTCAGTAAAATTAACAAATATACCTATACATATATATGTAGATGATCGTTGGCTGTTCACACTGCCGCTTCCTCAGTGAGGGTTTTTAATATTTTTTTCTGACACTGGGGCGGTGATATGGCGTAAGGACCAACAAACTGTCAAAATAAATACGCGAATTGAATTTTCTATATATTTTGTGGTTTATTTATTCTTAAAACCATTACATAAGGAATAATGTTTTCTAAAATAAATAAACGTTTCCGAGTCAATTCCCATGAAATGCCTTTAGTACTTACCGTTTGGTATTCGGATTTGATAGCTGGCTGCCAAATGGGAAATATAGTTTCCCGTCTGGTAGGATGAAATGGGACTAACTTTCCCATCTCGTATCTGGATTTGGTACAAACCTGGTTACAAACCGGTAATGATAAGTCCCGATTTAAAGCCAGTTACCTATTGGGATTTTAATCCCATTTCGAAGCTGGTTTGGTAGCCAATCTACTAAAGGATGAAATGAACAAAGTTCTAGTAATTTTGTTTAGTGTCAGTCATTTTGAGTTCCTGTTTTAGGGCCCAATCTTCAGTTCGGCGACCGTTTTCTAGTCGTCATACATTTATGAAATTAATAAACTCCAAATGTAACGATCCAAATGTAATTATAACGATAATGGCGAGACATTTCGAAATTATACTTCAAATAGTCTGGTCCCGCCATTATAACGTTATAATGGCGGAACCAGGTCCTGAATTCTGTCCATATTCTGTCGATTCATATTGCATCATTTAGTACTTACTGAATTTGTACTATTTGGTACCTGTTGTAAAAAAAATTGTACTTCTTTCATTCCAAAATTATATTTGAAATAGTCTGGTTCCGCCAGATCATTTGAAGCAGACTATTTGAAATATAATTTTAAAATGGAAGAGGTACTAATTTTTTTACAAGAGGTATCAATACCAAATAGTACTAATTCAGTACTAAAAAATGCAATATGAATCGACAGAATATGGACAGAATTCAGGACCTGGTCCCACCATTATAACGTTATAATGGCGGGACCAGACTGTTTGAAGTATAATTTTGAAATGGAAGAGGTATTATTTTTTTACAACAGGTACCAAAAAGTACAAATTCAGTACTAAATAAATATTGCAATATGAATCGATCGAATTCAGGATTTGGTTCCGCCATTATAACGTTATAATGGCGTGACCAGACTGATTGAATATAACTTTGAAATAGAAGAGGTACAATTTTTTTTACAACAGGTACTAAATAGTACAAATTCAGTACTAAATAATGCAATATGAATCGATCGAATTCAGGACCCGCTCCCGCCATTATAACGGTTACCTCCAAATACAATTAGAATTTCGATATTTCATGTTCAGTGCCTATGAATCTGACAGCTGTTTGGACCACACGCCTATATAGCGTTGCCTGCAAAAGATCGAAAACCCTAACTTACTGGCCAACGATACAGTAAATATAATAAACAGTAGCCGTACCATGACTTTACAAGTATCGGTAACATTAGGTTTTATTAAATACGTTGAGCAGGCCATCGCGCTCGCTCCTATTTGTAAGCGCGAGCACGATAGAATGCACGTATCGAGTAAAACCTTACGTAATTACGTATCCTTTACTTTCCAGCTCATGGCACGGCTACAGTACCTACCTACTCTTCTGTACTCTTCTGCTGAGAACTAATATTCGCTAAATTTAAATATTGGTGGCCTAAATATATGCATAGCTAAAACATAGGTTTCAATCTGTTGAGTATCGAAAGTTCATCGCCTCGTCTGTTCTTGTATCAACGTCTGTGCTATGTACAAATTGTTTTATATCCATGTAGGAATACTTCAGTAAATAGATGACGAATAGTACCTAATACCCAAGTTTGGGGCTACTATTAACGATGTAATCGAGATAATGGGTTGCCGAATGGTTGACACATACATATTATAGTTTTTATATACATAATATATTCTTGCTCTATATTCTATACTCTGTTTGGTTAGATATTTAAAAAAAGGTAAACAATCTTGCAGTATCTTTTTATTGAAACTACAAGTAGAAAGTTTTACCAAATATACGTAATATAACAAAGGAATACAGTGATTTACATTGTTTTGATTCATTAAGTACCTAGTTTGGATTTTTAAATGCATTTTTCAATAAAAAGATAGTGCAAGATTTTTTACCTTTTTAAAATACCTAACCAAACAGAGTACAAGTGAGACAATTTTTACATTTTGTTTACAAGTGTGATGGTTGCGCCGGTAACCAATTACAATTATGGTCTCGTTTATACACTTTTCGACCCAGCGAATATTCGATCCGGTAGCAGTCGAGCCAACGTATATTTGTGACCGAGATTATGGGATGACAATCTCGGTCACAAATATACGTCGATTGTCCAATCGAAACATTAATTTTGATTTTAGGATACATTATTTCTACGATTTTCGACACAGCGAATATTCGATCCATAAAAGCCACTCAATAGCTTTTGGTAACTGTGATTACCAGCTGTCACTCTTATTTTACATAGGAATAAAAGTAGCAGTTGAGCCAACGGACTTTAAGATACTCCTATAGTGCGTACGTATCTCAGTTCCGATTCAATAGTGACATACGAGGTTACTAAGAGTGGTGACAGTTTTCATAAGAACTCTACCTGAACTTCACTCCACAGAATGTGATATTTTTCTGCGCGAGTGCAAGACTGAATTTTCATAGTAGAGGAGAGTGGGGTACAGTGGATCCCTTTTTTTTACAAATGTTGTAGTGGTGTTATTTTTATTTGTAATTTTCTACATACCTTATTGTCCCACCTATTCCTTAGAGGACACATTTTCCAGCACAAGTATATAATTTACATGTAGCTTTAAAATCATTTTCATTATAAAAAAGTGAACTAAAGTTACCTCTTCAATCAAAAATCACAGAACAGTTCCTAGTTTGAGGTAAAAAAACCAAGAACAAGACTTTTCAGGTATAATTGAAAGTATCTTCCGTTATTTAGTTACTCCAATATTAGTATCACACAGATGAGCAAATTCGTAAAAAAAGAATACCAGATTATTAAAGCGATAAATAAAGCTAATGCAAAATTATCACAGTGCACCTTTATTCACTGTACCCCACTCTCCCCTATTTTTCTGCACAGTCTGGTTGGTACTGTATGCAGATATTTTCTCGCATAATGCATTCGCATAATATAGTTTGATGTTGGTGTTGAAATGTAGACCTCTTTAACTCTTGTCGGTTTCGATCGCCGACACTCATGTAGAAAATGCTCACTTTCATCACTTGTATTCAGTAACAATATTTATTCGGCAAAACACAGCTCATAATAATGTCGAAAATTAAATAGTATATAAACATTGTACTTCATTAAAAATATATGAATGTTTCTTGTCACCAAGTTCAATACCATTTTCTTGAAACGTGTTCCGTTACATTTTCATTAGGTTCTTTCCGCTGAAGTATCTTCCCAATCTTCAACTGTATTTCAATATTCAACTGAAAAAATATGATTGTATAAATATAAGTATGGTTGCGAGATTAACAAGCCAAAGAAAAAGGCAAGTGTCATGATTTGGCAAGTAACGATTAAGTTAGCGTTTACTCGATACGTAAAGTAGGCGCTCGGCGCTTGATTCATGATGTACTG
>JALPQI010010161.1:0-30064 GCA_025490895.1 Thaumatotibia leucotreta | reverse complement strand
TGTGTTGTAGATGAATAGCTGCATTCATAGATGCATTTTGTTTTTAGGGTTCCGTTCGTAGTCGTTATTAACCTTTTTACTAAACAGGAAGTACAAGACAGGTAGATAAAAGTAATAGCACGAGGCTTGCTTGCTTGTGGCGATGAAAAACAGCAGCCCTGTCGCCAACTTCGAAGTCCGCAAATAGGCTACTTGACTCATATCAAATTTAGTGCATAAAAAAAAAAAATTCTGTAGTATTTATTGAAAAGATCAATATTTTTCGATTACGGTGTATTAACAGTGTTTGATGGGTACATATTTTTTATTGAAAATTTTGTTTTATTTTTTTTAATTTCGTACTCTGAAAACGGTGTCGGCCATGATGTGACGTCATAGGAAACTAACTTCATGTCGAATCTTATACGAGTGAAATTCGCCATGGACATGTAGGCATGTAGCTTTGCTGTGACATTGACATAACATAAGTGACATGTCAAATGTTTGTTTTCGGTTTGAGTGACGTCACACCACAGATAATCTAAGCATTAACATGGCTAGTATCGTTTTCGCCCGGTAACGAAAGTTTAAATTTTAAGTTATAATTTTGCGGTTTTCTAGGTCGTGAAAAAATATATTCATATTTTTTTCCGTTAATCAGATATTGATTAATAATATAAGACAAACTTTAAAAATGGGTCAAGTAGTCTATTTCGAGGATTTTTCTTTATCAATCTATTGACGCTTTCATTAGAGAGACAGACTAACCCCCTTATTCATAAACGTTTGCTAATTTAACAAGCCGCTAATAGGTAATTGTTTGTCCCTTTCGGTCTTAACAATGTGTTCATAAGAGCAAAAGGGAAGGGTTAGTTCATGGTAATTTTACTTATACCCTACTTCTAATAACAACATGTTATTGTGTCACTTCATTTTCAATCGGTAAAAATTGTTTGACTTCATCACCTTAAATGCAATTATGAAGTCTCTGAACCTAATAATTATATGAAAAGTGTAACCTGCTTTAAATGTTATAATTTTTTTTTACAGGTAAGTAGCAGATTATGATATCATCATTTCGGTCAAGTGCCATGTGTAGGAACTCAGGATTGACCAGGTGAACATATCTAACGCAGATAAGTATCGCTATTTTGTATTTCAATAATGCAGAAAAAAGCAAAAACTGTAAATCGACTCGTATCTTGTATGTAAGGCAGTATTTTCTTCAGTTGTTTTAGCGAATGTTTTTTGCCTTTACATTATGCTTCAACGACATACTGGTGTACTACCGCCAGTGCTAAAACCACTGTACTTAATACAATACTAGCGAGTCTAGCGACCCGCCCCGGCTTCGCACGGGTACTATACCTACATAAAAACCTTCCTCTTGAATTACTCTACCTATTTAAAAAAAATCTCATCAAAATCCGTTGCGTAGTTTTAAAGATTTAAGCGTACAAAGGGACATAGGGACAGAAAAAGTGACTTTATTTTATACTATGTAGTGATAGTGATGTAGTGATGAAACCATTGTTGCATAAATCCGACTCACGCTTGACCAAAATCTGAAGTGCATAATTAGGGTTGCCAAGGCGCCAGAAGTTATCGAAAGAATTCAAAGCTGATTTAGATTAAACTGTTACAGCCATTAAATTAACATTATTTCTCCATAAACATACTTGTGAATCATTGGCTTAGGATTATCGAATACAAAAAGATTTCGGCATCAGTTGTGTGTGGTCTGCAGTGTCGTTTATATTGTACATAGGTGAGTTTTTAAATACAGTTAGTGAGTAACCCGACGAACTTGAAAAGTGTATTCCTGACTACATTTTGAGACTATGTAATGTCATATTAATTTTTCTGGATTCGGCTTAGTTTAAGAGATAATGACATGTTTTTCAAAAAACTATTTTCATCGTAAGTCACTGATAAATGCCTGCACGATTAAAATTCTTACACAAAAATCCTTAAAAAAAACCTTTCCCAACAATTGTTATTGGTCATGTATAAAAAAATTCAAAAAATCACAAAAAAGAATAAAAAAAGAACTTCTTATCCGAAAATGACATATGTCTTATAATATTTTTCACTTCTTTTGACATCAAAAATGCATTGGTAAAGTCTGTCGGTATACTCATTCCCACCCTGTATAGGTAAAGAGGTGTTGAAAAGTTGAAAAACGAGTATAGATTTTTGGTCTTGGCTGAGGCATTGCCGTGCCCCCTTTTCTTTGTTTTAGCCATAGGTATACAGCGTGTGTATCTAATACGGGCGCATAATTTACCCACTTATAGGATTTGCTCATAGGAATCGAATAGGATACTAATTTGAAATGAAATGCAATGTATTCATGCAATGTGAGATTGGGTTATTTGCAGTTACAGTTGTTACAGTAGATATATTATTTTAAAAGAATCACCAATTTCTACTTTTTCAGGCGTACGTTCAATTAACATGTTAGCATACAATTCAGTTTGTGGCAATTTAATCTAGAAACATAGATGGATATGTCAACAAAAATAAGTACCTACCTAACAATAATATTATTTACACTAAAAATTTATGTGAACTGGAGCAATAATGTTGGTGATAAAGGTGCATGCAGACCAAAAGAGCATTCACTATTCTATCCCCCCACTCTACGAAATTCGATCGTAACACGAAACGTGATTCGTTGATTTCGTAGAGTGGGGGATAGAACAGCGAATGCTCTTCTGGTCTGCATGCACCTTAAGATTGTGTTCTGAAATGCGCGGTTAGGAAATAATGCAACCTAAAAAAATGAGTGTTTACATTTTTTCGTTTTCTACTGGCGTACGGAATAGGTAACTCTAATTCGAGTTCTTCATTTATCTTAAGGTGCATTCAGACCAAACAAGCATTCGCTAAAATTCTATCCCCCCACTCTACGAAATTCGATCGTTACACAAAATGTGATTGGTTGATTTCGTAGAACGGGGGATAGAACAGCGAATGCTCTTTTGGTTTGAACGCACCTTTAGATTGTGTTCTGAAATGCGCGGTTAGGAAATAATGCAACCTAAAAAAAATTTTGTTTACATTTATTCCGTTTTCTACTGGCGTACGGAATAGGTACACCTTAACTCGAGTTCTTCATTTATCTTACAGAAACAGTTCCACATACTCAACGTTCCAAGCGATACCGTAACTCCGTAACAAGTCGATAAGAGTTGTCATGCGCATGCGACAATCTCATTACCCTGTTGATATAATTGCGGTTTATCTATTTGTCGTTAACGTGTGACACCGTCTCGTTAAATTTATCGTGTGTCAGATGGATCATACAGTGTGATAGTCACAGATGTCATATAAATATATGTACCATAGATCAAGCAAACGTATCTACTTAGCGTGTCAAATGAACTCAGTGAAATCCACTGAGTTGTCCGTCTTTAATCGCAGCTTGCAGCTTTCGGGCGTCAAATTTTGTAAAAAAGTTGAAGGGAACAAAAACATTAATAATGCCTCCTTAAGTAATATTAATTGCAACAACACAAAAAAATATGAATACTCAAGGGCCTGAGACATATTTAACATCATAGGCAAGTAACGACTTCAGTACAAAATCTGACACGCTCGGCCGCCATCGCCATACAAATTAATGAACTTGTTTCTTCTATCCAAATCTACATAATTCTGTGGTGATAGTCATAATCTTTTTTTTATATATGTATATTTATTTTCAAAACTACAATTTATGTACAGTCGACGTCAAAGATATAATTACGGTTTAGGTGCCAAAAATATATTTACACGATCTTAATGTCAAGGCAATAAGGTTGTGTAAATAAATATATTTTTGGCGCCTAAACCGTAATGATATCTTTGACGTCGACTGTATATAGATTAAATCTAACTAATCTACTTCAACGACATAATCCGCAGGACTCTTGCCACGATCAACGTACGTGCTCTTCTTGAACCTACTGGTATTATTAGAGATGATGGTAAGAGACCTGATGGTGTGTCTTTGGTTCCTTGGAGCTTGGGACGGATGTTGGTATGGGATGCTACTTGCGTAGACACCCTGGCACCGTCCCATCTTCAACGAACTACGCTTAAGGCAGCCGCTGCGGCTGAAAATGCCGAATTTTTAAAACGTAATAAATATAAGGGCCTCGGCAAAGAGTACGATTTTGTACCGTTTGGCGTAGAAACTTTAGGTTC
This sequence comes from Thaumatotibia leucotreta, assembly GCA_025490895.1. Lineage (NCBI taxonomy): Eukaryota > Metazoa > Arthropoda > Insecta > Lepidoptera > Tortricidae > Thaumatotibia > Thaumatotibia leucotreta. The sequence continues at coordinate 25,894 of JALPQI010010161.1, read as the reverse complement.
TTGGGGCCCCAGCGCACGCAAATTGTTTGCTGAGATCGCGAAACGTCTGGTTGATGTAACTAAAGACCGAAGAGCTGGCGGCTTCCTCGCACAACGCATCAGTATTGCGATACAGCGAGGAAATGCCGCCAGCATCCTCGGTACAATGCCACAAGGGCCAATCTTAGATATAGGTTAGGTTAAGTAGATTAGTTAGATTTAATCTATGTACATAAATAAATTGTAGTTTTGAAAATAAATTTAAAAAAAAATAATCTACTTCTAACCTATATCTAAGATTGGCCCTTGTGGCATTGTACCGAGGATGCTGGCGGCATTTCCTCGCTGTATCGTAATACTGATGCGTTGTGCGAGGAAGTCGCCAGCTCTTCGGTCATTAGTTACGTGAGTTACGTCAACCAGACTTTTCGCGATTCAGCAAACAATTTGCTTGCGCTGGGGCCCGATGAACCTAAAGTTTCTACGCCATAATCTTAAGGTACAAGTTGGCAGCCGACCGCACGCAGCACCAGCAGACGACATGTCGTCGCTTCATGTCGTCGCGACACGTCGTTGCGTCCTGTCGCTGCAGGCAGGATTTCGATCCCGACTGCAGACGACAACTGCAGATGGCATCCAGTTGATTCCGAGCGGTCCGTGAAACAAGATGTCTGACGTGTTCAAGAAAAGTGATCGCAATTTTTTACGTCTTTTATTAGAAGAGGAAGAAGATGATGATGACTTACTTTTATTATACAGAAAAAGACGACAAGCCACATGTCCTATGACTAAATGCAGAGCGTCAGCGACACTACTGATCTGCAGTCGGGCGACACTGCCGTCTGCCGCTCGGCGACGCGTCGCTAGCTTCATGTCGCTAACTACGGAGGGAATTTCATAGAAATACATAGAAACCAGTAGTGTCGTTGCGACACGTCGTCTGCAGTTGTCGCCTGCGGTCGGCTGCGAACTCGTACCTTTATATATTAGATGTCAAATACCAAAGAAAAATGCCGAAGTTTACTAACGCTGGAGGTGGAATTTGAACCAATGTCCTCAGCTTACGCGGCTGATGCCTAAACCACTCGGCTACTCCAGCGTAGCGGGCACTGGTGGATTTCTCGGGTATTCGAGTATGGAATCTGTTAAGGTGCATTCAGACCAAACGAGCATTCGCGATTCTATCCCCCACTCTACGAAATCTACGAATTTCGACGAATCACGTTTTGTGTAACGAAATAGCGAATGCTCGTTTGGTCTGAATGCACCTTTATAGGCTAGGCGCCTTAGACCATACTCTATTTAAGTGCACAAAAAAGTCTTTACAATGTAGGTATATGTTCGGGAAGCGCTTTTTTAAGGGTAAACTTAAGCACTGAAAGTGATACTTTTCAAGGGTGAATTTTCATTTTACTTGTATAGCTTGTAAGTTGTATAGCGACATTTAGAGAAACATGAAACTTCCAGTTAACTAATGTTTTTTTAATATTTTAAAGACAAACGGGTCTTAGTCGCGTAAACTTACGTTTAATCATATCCTGAGTTCCTGACGTTTTGGGCATGACGTTACACCCGTGATCGCAGGCAGACTGCCTACAGGACCGAAACGTCAGGATATAATTAAACGTAAGTTCACGCTTAAGACCCGTTTGTCTTTAAAATATGAGTGATAATCGTAAAGTTTAAATCAATGTAATGTTTTTTTTCTAAATATTTCGTGGCATAAGTACTTTCGGCTTTTCCGTCGGGTTTTTAGAAATACCCCATGTAAAATATGTCAATTTCCAGATTGATAAGAGCATTAAGAACATTGATTGGATAAAATTTTCACTACTATAATTATTATAATTAACATCTCCCGTTAAAGGAAGACTTAACTTGCGGTGAAAGTGGTTAGGTCTCTAGGTTTAGCTAGTACACAAGCTGACACTAATGAGTACTAGATAAGTGTAGGGAAACCTTGTTTGCCTAACGAGTGTTGTAACAAAGAACCAACGATATACAGCAAGTTATACACCTGGATGCTTGGCCAAGTTGCCAATCGCTAGCGCTTGGTACTGGTAGCGTATCGTAGTTTTCCCTCTCTGTCACTCTTTCATATTAGTGTGACAAAGACAGCAGTGTTAATCACTAAGGAAACCGCCTTGCTGTCAGTGCTGTGTCAGCGCTGCGGCAGCGTCGAGCCTAAAAATGGTATTCACTTAATGTACTTTAAACGACACTAGCGCTCGGCGACGAATGCGGCGTGAGCTGGAACTACACTGCGTCGAGAGTTTGACGTTTAATGTACGAACTTCGTATTCTCTAACGAAAAACAGCGACGAACTCGCCCACAACCTCGCTCACAGCCTCGATTCTTAATGTCAAATAAAACAGCTAGGATTTTAGACAAGGCTGTCTCGACGTCGAGCTCGTTGACGAACGCAGCGTCGAATGTGTGAATAAGAGAATAGCATAGCTGGTTCGTTTACGATTGATGATTAAGCGTTAGCGATTGGCAACTTGGCTAAGCACCCAGTAGTCGCCAATACCATGGCTGCAACGGCGTTATTGTCGCGCGTTTACTTTCTATCCAGAAGGCCGAGTATATGTAATAACTTATAAAAAACGTTTCGATCGCGTTTACGTTTTCATCGTCAATTTCATACAAATGACGATGAAAACGTAAACGCGATCGAGACGTTTTTTATAAGTTATTACATACACTCGGCCTTCAGGTCGCTCGCACTAATATTTTTTCCTAACTAGTGCGCAAAAACGAACTTTGCGCACGCTTCGCGCGCGGTAATTTCTCTCTTTGACGCACTTTTTATGAAAAAAATCGTCCCTTACACGTGCTAAAACTTTTTTTTAACTCGGGTGGATTGTCGCCCTCGTTTCACTCGGGCTCCAACTTTCACCCTCGCCGAAAAAAAGTTTTCCCGCATTAGTTAGGAAATGTACTAATGTGAGTGCAAGCGAGCCAGATATTCGTCGAAATTCATTGATTTCGTAGAGTGGGGGGGATAGAATGAGTCTAAATGCGTTTGGTCTAAATGTACCTTTAGTCGCACTACGACTTTGCAAGTAGGTACCGGTAACGTTAATTAGGTTGTACTTACTGGATACGTAAGGCAGGCCATCGCGCTCGCTCCAATATGTCAGTGTAAAAAATCTTTATTATAATAAATAATAATAAAGTGCGATAGAATTAATTATTTTATCTTAGTAAAACCTGAGGTATTTTCCTACTCGTGGTATACCTACTGCTACTCTGTACCCTTTCTATAATGTAACAATGCATTAGAATCCCTAACGTGGGCAGGAGCAACTTCCGTTCGAGTGTCAGATCCATAATTTATGGACACGAAGGAGTAGGTACCTATGCAGGCGCTTTAATAAATGGATTTCCATTTTTTGCTGTTTTTGTCGATCGAAGTGTCGATAAAGTTACTTATTTATTGATCTGTCAAAACAGCCGCGTTCCGTGGGAAAGAGGACTCGATATTTTATTTAAACACGATATCATCATCATCAGCCTATCGCTAAACACGATATAATGGCGGTGAAAAATAGTATAGGCTCAAGAAGTTTTGGAGCCCGAAATAGTGGAAGCACCCTCTCTAGCCTCATCACTCAAATTAAAAAAAGCTTTGAGCCTTAGAACCGATGGCCGTTGGGGCGGAAAGGTTCTCGAGTGGCGGCCACGTACCGGAAGGCGCAGCATGGGTACCACAAGGTGGACTGATGACCCGGTAAAGGCCGCAGGAGTCCGCTGGATGCGGGTGGCACAGGACCGGTCATTGTGGCAATCTTTGGGGGAGGCCTATGTTCAGCAGTGGACGTCTTTCAGCTGATACGATGATGATGATAAAACCTTGCGTTATAGCTCAAAAATACCCAAATTTTCGTTTCCATGTGAATGTGAACATTGTGAACCCGCTAGATTCCTCACTGGTACGTCTGGTACCTATTTAAGAACCCAAATTTTGTATGAAACTCCCCGCAGTCAACTTCAGAGCATTTAAAAGGCTTCAGGCTTAGACTTGGTTCTAATTGGAGAAAACTTTGAAGCACGTAATACCTTGTAAGTCTTGTAACACTATCACTGGATAAGTAAGTAGTAAGCCACTTAGCAACTAAGTTCAGTGAACTGTACCGTTTGCACCTAGGCCTAGACAAAACAAAAAGCCAATAAATGTATAAGAATGTTGAAGAAAGTCACGTGACCATTTCCATACATTATTATGGTCACGTGACTCGTCGCTTATCGTATACGATTGCAGAATGGCATCATGGCTAGGTCTGTTGGCTGCTGGCCTGACTATTAGGGCTTGTAGTTAAAAAAACGTATATTCGAAAACTTCGATGGAAGTACGGAAGTAAGAACAATGATTTAAAGGAATTCCGTACAAAATGTCAGGCTTTAGCCTGCAAAGCACCTTTCTTTTGTTTTTAAACGTCAAAATATGACAGACTTAAATACATGAAACTGATCCGTAACATTTCTTTTTTTATTTCATTACAAGTTTGAGAAAAGCTTCAGCCGGGAAAAGGTAATTCACAATGTTGAATTTTTAGTACTAGCATTGTACCGAGGAGAAGTTTCATATATTGCGTAACTTCCATAGAGAATGTTCTCGGGAATCTAAAGATAACAAATAATCGAATAAAGCCAAGACCGTACTAGATACATGTCTTATGCGGTATATTTATTGCCTTGTTTATTTATTTGTAATATAAAATATATATTATATAACACATTTTTATAAGTTCTAAGTGAACTTACTATTAAATGGTCATGAAATTTCCCGGGAACTTTCGAGTATGTTCCTGCAATTTAAAGAAAGTTCTGCAACTTGTGCATTGCTATTTAGCAGAGCAACCCCAGATTTTCATCCCGTGTTTCGAAATTCGATTTTTTTTCTCATTTCTTTGATGTTCTTGCTTTGCCAGTGACTTCACACGTAATTGTCGTAAAGAGGGTTGCACCCTTGTTTATAGGCTTGATGTAAGTTATCTTACTTTATTTGGTCTTTGTGTTGGAAAAGTGCTTTTCTGTTTTTTATCTTAGGGGATGGCATCAGTAATGGACAACATTTCAATGATTTACATTTATTTATTTTTTTATAAAGAAAGTAAGAGCTATGCATTTGTTTTAAACTTGGTCTACCACTTTTCGACACTACTATTTGGTATTGGTAAACTCGGTCGTTTTTCTTTGGTACCTATATGATATCCAATATTGATAATTTAAATGCATGGGCAGCAGCGTCATCATAGTGGACATATTCCTGCGATCGCCAATCCGCTTGCCCAGCGTGGCGATTATGGGCATTTACCTCCTAATGCGTCTACTCATTATACGCATAGACGCATAGTTAATAGGAGAGGCCTATGTCCAGCTGTGTACTAACATAGGCTGATGATAATGATAAAAAATTTTATGATTCCAAAGAAATATAATATCTTATTAGTTTTATAAGACCAACCTATAACTCTTATAAGGCAGGAACAGTTATAAGATGACGTGTGCCAAATGTCGACAATGCTCGTTCCAGCTATGGTTTATTCATTGCAACGGGTCTTTCCGCTTTCGGCCGAATGAGCTAAAAGGAATATCGAAAACAATAGTATTACGTGATTATAGGTATAATTATGTAAAATACCCAAGCATTTATATTTATGAACGTTTTCCTGCCAAATTGCGAACCGAACCATCTGGCCTACTACCGCGAAAATCGAAATTCGTAAATTTCGAGGATTTTTCTCTGTCACTCAAACGAAGGCGTTATTAGAGTGACACAGACAAATCCTCGAAATTTACGAATTTCGTTTTTCGCGTTAGGGCCGCTGACTATGACTGTTGAAAACAAAAGCATAATTAACTGGCACAGGTTAAAAGCAGAACCAACTATTAGCTGGAAATTGTTTTTGGGCATAGCATTTTATAAAAATATATTTGTACCTGTTTGCCTAAAGAAATTTTAATGAAATTGTTGGTTCTGCCTCTAAACCAGCAAAATCTGTTGTTACCTACTTACAATAATCACTAAATTTAAAAAAAAACGTTTTCAATCGATTTTTCCCAGATCCCGTCATCAGACCCGAATTGGTGCCAACGGGATCATCTCGGGGCTATTCCCGTTCATTAATCGTTCGATAAAAAAAAAAAATCTTTAATAGAAAAGTCTATTCTCGTGTATAATCCGTAAAATATACGTAGACATAGAAATATTTTATTTAGCGTCGCAATAAAACATGATGTTACACGGGCATTATTAATAAACAATGTAAAAAAAAAATTCGAATTAAGTACCTCCTCTTTTTTTGAAGTTGTTTAAAAAATAATTTACGTCCATCATTGGGTACATGTCAATTACCAGTGATCGGGACTATTGCAAAACTTTAACAAAACTTTGATAATTGGATATAGTTTATAAAAAAGGATACAGTCCACAAAAATCTGTCAATTCAATTTAAATCTTTGTCAAAATGAAAAGTCATGTATTTCAGTGACAAATTTCAAAGTTTGAATCCTTTTCGCTAAACTACGTCCAATTGACATAGGTATGGGAACACTTTAGCCAAGAAAAATACGAATATTATTGAATAATCTATATCCAATTTTAATGCCTATGTAAGAATCTTGAAGTTACAATATATTTTATGGATGTATGTGCTCTTTCATGCTTACTTGACAAGTTTAGTTAAAGTTTTGCGCCCAATGTTCTGATCACTATCAATTACAGTTGCCTCCATTAGTTGTTACTCTTATAAAATAAACTGTTAAGAAGAATAGAGAATGACCCAATACCGTTGATAGCCAACACATACACGACCGATGTAAACACGCCGGTTCAAAATGTAAACAAAAAAGTTGAATAGCGCTGTGATTCTTTACTTTGTAAACAAATTCTTTACTCTGTACAACAAACATCGAGAAACATGGACATGATTAACCTGTTAACTATTTTGAACTCTATTTCTTAGGTAATAAAGACTTGGGTTTAGCTGCGTTTAATAGAACGTTTAGGTTTTTTTTGTATGCTAGTGCTAGGTGTTCATTCAATACATCGAGTCAGCAGTATTTTGTGTGTGATTTTAGTTTTGATGTTGGACTCTTAAGGAATTTCTAACACAGTAAGTACGTAGTTAAGTACATAAACAGTTGTAATATTGACGGTTCGTGGGTTATTCATGATTGTCATAAATGTCATGTCTAAAGGCCAAATCACACCGGAAACGTGATCTGGTCTCCTGTTCGTTACCGCCGAGATTTGGGCTCTACTTTCCACTTACGATCAGCAGTGTTATTCACTAAGGAAACCGCCTTGCTATCAGCGCTGTGTCAGCGCTGCGGCAGCGTCGAGCCTAAAAATGGTATTCACGAATGTACTTTAAGCGACACTAGCGCTCGGCGACGAATGCGGCGTGAGCTGGAACTACACTGCGTCGAGAGTTACCGCCTACAGTTCGACGACGAGCTGTTCTACGTTAGTGAATACCGTTTTTCGCAGCGCTGCGCTCGACGTCGAAGTGAAGGCTGTCTCATCGTCGAGCTTGTTGATGAACGCAGCGTGGAATGTGTGAATAAGAGAGTTTACAACCTCGACAAACACGTGGTACGGCACTTGAACACTTGATCGTAAATGACAGGATGTGTATACTTAATGGTTAGCCGTTTGTCGTCATAGACAAAACATCCGTCGCGCTCTGACAAGGTGTCAGGTGGATACCTATTGTTGTAAGAAGGACACTGAGATACCATCAGATATATTTAGATAATATGAAGGGTCCACGAAAAAAACATGTTCAGTGCTTAAAAAAAATCAGGGCAAATTCACACTTTAAGGTGCATTCAGACCAAACGAACATTCGCTATTCTAACCTCACACTCCACGAAATTCGATCGTTACACAAAACGTGATTGGTTGATTTCGTAGAGCGGGGGATAGAACAGCGAATGCTCTTTTGGTCTGAACGCACCTTAATAATGTGTGTAATTGGGAGCACGCTGAGCCGGTAACTCGGAGGAGGAGGGTTCGAGTGTGGGTTCGAGTCCCGTGACAACCAGAGTCTTTCGCAGTTAATTTTTTCTATGGTAAGCACATCTGTTACGACATTGTGGGACGATCTTATCTTTTAGATATTCCTTTATGGGTCATACTGATTTTTTTCGTATGAGTTAGGTTACAAACCTTTCCTGTGGACATACGAAAGTTAAGGGAAACCGAAGTTTCTTGTTGGACGAATACAAATACAAACAGATAGGTGACTTTAGTTCTTATAAGAATTATGTTGTCAGAAAAAAAACTTTGTATGTACCTGGATGCTTAGCCAAGTTGCCAATCTCTAGCGCTTAGTAGCGTATCGTAGTTTTCCCTTTTTGTCACTCTTTCATGTTAGTGCGACAAAGACAGTTAGCTGCCTTTCGTTTACGATTGACAATTAAGCGTTAGCGATTGGCAACTTGTCTAAGCACCCTGAACCGTTAAACTTTCGCAATATCCACAGGGAAAGACACCCGTTTTTGCGAACGCCCCTTAAACCCATTCTTAAAAAAAAAACTAAAATCGATCATGATTCTCAGAGATATCTAGTCATCATCATCATCATCATATCAGCCGAAAGACGTCCACTGCTGAACATAGGCCTCCCGCAAAGATTGCCACAATGACCGGTCCTGCGCCACCCGCATCCAGCGGACTCCTGCGACCTTCACCAGGTCATCAGTCCACCTTGTGGGGGACCTACCCACGCTACGCCTTCCGGTACGCGGCCGCCACTCAAGAACCTTCCCGCCCCAACGGCCATCGGGATATCTAGTAACAAGCATAATATATAATAAAAAAAACATTCAAATCGAGAAACTCCTTCTTTTTTGAAGTCGGTTAATATAAACGTTACAAAATTCATTACATAACCGTTATTCCGTTTTTGTCAAACCGTCACAATATTCTATTAAAAACCTTATTTCAATCGTGACTTCGTGCCATCGTATTGAACACAAAGTTGCGTGCAAATATAACCTGTATGTTATAAGAAATATACGTTATATTGGCTTGCATGTTGATACAATAACCGTTAGAGTTTTTTCGGTAAGTTAAGGCACGTGAAATGTATGGGCGTCTCTAGCTGCAAGATGCCTTTAGTTTCCGCACACAGTATTCATTGATGTCGCCAATCGCCAACTTCTAAAGATGGTTCTGCGTTTAAATGGTCACGCGATTCTTTATAATTGTCGGTTTACTGCTTCTGGAGGCTAATTCTGAACGACGAGTCAAGGTCGGTAAAACTTGGATTTAGACAAACTGTGAGCCTATAAATATTGGATGTCATATACCAAAGAAAAAACGACCAAGATCACTTTCGTCGGAGGTGGGGATCGAACCCACGTGCTCAGCTCGCGCGGCTGATGCCTGCACCCCTCGACCACATGGGTTCGATCCCCACCTCGGACCTTGGTGAGATCACGTCGAGAATAGCGAATGCTCGTTTGGTCTGAATGCACCTTTAGGTATTTTCGTATCGACTAAAACCTAACGTTACCGATACTTTCAAAGTCATGGTACGGCTAAAGTATCCGTACCATGAGAGTAAATGATACATTAGGTTTTACCCGATACGTAAAGCATTCTGAAAGCGTTGAAGTGTCACTTACCATTATTTAATAAAAGATTGGTGATGGGCAGCAGCGTCATCATAGTGGACACATTAGGTACTGCGATCGCCAATCCGCTTGCCCAGCGTGGCGATTATGGGCAATTACCTCCTAATGCGTCTATACGCATAGTTAATAGGAGAGGCCGACGTCCAGCAGTGGACTATCATAGGCTGATGATGATGATGAAAGCATTCTATCGCGCACATATTGGAGCAAATGCACTGGCCTGCTTTAGGTACGAATCGAGTAAAATCTAACGTTTCCGATACTCGCAAAGTCATGGTATAGTTCGGAAAATAGTATTTGACCGACTCTTATCTTACTTACGACCTTTTGTTTTGCATCATTAACAATAGAAAACTGCTAGACTGCTGATTGTCTAGTAAGTGTTAATTCAAAACAAAAGGTCGTAAGTGAGATAACAGTCGGTCAAATAATATTTCCCGAACTATACGGCTAAAGTAAGTCCGCGTTAAAAACGCGATTGTAGCTCATGGTACGGATATAATAAAATAATCGTTTTATTTACAAGTGTCAGTTTCAATGTCGGCTCGTTAAAATGTGCTATTTAACGTTATCGTTAACATGTTAATGATCGTTAAAATAACTGGTTATTATCTGTTACATTAACCACGTTATCGGATGCGCGCGTGTTAACCCTTAATAGGGTTGTAGTAAATAATATATTTTCTACGTTATTTTGAAACTTATTGTGACTGAGTTTATGAACTAGAAACTTTTTGGTAACTAGAAATTTTTGGACCCCCGCATCAAAAGTTAAAGGGGGAACACAATTTTTTTATATTTTAAAGTGGTTATCTTTGAGAATTTTGACTTTAGTTTAGATAAACCTATTTTGTAACACTTATTATTTTAAAAAGACCTATTCACAGTACATTATACTACAGGGGTAAGGCCGCGGATTTTGACGAATGTGACACAGACATAACATAAAAAAAATACGTTACGTTACCACAAAACGCAACGAAAGTTATTATAAAGCTCAGCTCATACTGGTATGAACTCTGATTAAATAAAGGTCGTAAAAAAAACATATTTTTCTCACTAAATAGTTGTTTTAATCAGATATAACAATCAACCCATATAATGTAATTTCTCATACTTAGTAATTACTTAAATTATCAGTATTTATAAATGTTTAAATGCCATAATCTTTGGAATTAAATAAATCACCATAAATGCTTAAATGGAAATTGAACTGTTATTAATTAACACTATTAAACGCGTTAATAATTATACTGTGTTTTTGATTTGTTTCGCAAACACTTGTTACAGTTTGCTGTCATTCAAAATCTAATAAAACTCATTGAAATTAGTAAATTTCTGTGTGCACTTCCCTTTACCACATATTTTCGTTACGTAACATAAAAAATACGTTACGTTTTGTAAAAATGTAACGTATTCGTAACATAAGTGTAACGTATATTTGAAAAAAGGTTGATTATCTTGGTAAATAATAGCAATCTGAACATAATAATACATGCTACTGACGTTTGAAACTAAACCCTTTCGTATGAAAAAACAGCCGTTTAATAATAATCACTACTTACCGTAAAAATCACACTACCACTTTAGACGTTTTTTGCTAAAACTTTCGCCGCGTGCAATGTGACAACCATTTGTTAACGAATTAATGGGAGTAAGTGTGCCTATGGGTGTTGCCCTACTAGAATAAGAGTTCCTAGTGTCGATAAACAAATTTCTACCAACATTGGCTTAAATATGACCTTAAAAAAGCGTTACGAAAGTATCGTAACGTAAGTTTGGAATTGGTGACCCAAAAAGTAAAGGGAAAGAAAACAGTAAAATTGTTCACATATCATAAGTCCTTAATGAACGAAGCAATCGTTTATCATTATAATTTGGTTTAAAATCAAACATTTAATGCTGACAAGTTTAATAATATGAAAAAAAAAAGGTTTTAAGTACTCGTAGTCGAAAAAATTACAACGGCCACGGGGCTATGCTGCGACAGACAGACAGACGGACGGACATGGCGAAACTATAAAGATGCATTTAGACCAAACGAGCATTCGCTCATTCTATCCCCCACTCTACGAAATTATTTCGTTACACTAAACGTGGTTCGTCGAAATTCGTTGATTTCGTAGAGTGGGGAATAGAATGAGCGAATGCTCGTTTGGTCTAAATGCACCTTAAGGATTCCTAGTTGACTACGGAACCCTAAAGATATATTTTATTCGTGGACGGTGAAACCTCTACCCTTAATGTCCTGTAACCATAATTAACTTTATTGTGAACACTCTTGTCTGTATACAGGGTGATTCCAACTATGAAAAACGTGTTAAGATCGGCTTTTTCAACAAGGTTTCCCATGGAACAAATAAGAAAATATCGCAAAAAAAAAATTGATTCCATAATTTTCATACCGACCAGTGCGGAAGCGTTCATAATTTCAGTCTCGTTTCATAATTATGTAAACACATTTGGAAACGGTTAGTATGGAGAACTATAAACATATTAATGAACTTACAAGTCGCAAAAGATACATCTGTTCATATAGGTCCCGTGGGAACCATTGTTCAGAAAGACTATACTATAACACGTTTTTCATAATTGGGATCATGACTAGGGGTCGAAACTATCGGTGCAAAACTTTAACAAAACTTCTCAAGTGGACTTGACATAGCACATACATCCATAAAATATACATCTCTACACACCCACACATTGTAAGTTGAAGATTCCGAGATAAGAAAGAAAATTGGATACAGATTTTTCAATAACATTCGTATTTTTCTTGGCTAAAGTGTTCCCATTATGTCAATTTTAAAGTTTTGCACCCATAGTTCCGATCCCTAATCATGAGCCCGTAATCACCCTGTATTGTGTATGTTTATCAGTAAAAGATCTGCCCAGTTTCCTGAGACCATGCACTATATCACAATGAACGCTACAGAGATTGCGATCACGGGTATACTAAATTAACAATTTAAATCGCTTTAATTGCCCGGACGCCATTTTTGTTTTTTGAGTCACTTTTCGAGTTGGCGCTCGCCATCTGTCGATTTAATTTTGAATGTCTCAGACATGTTCAATCATAGATAAAAGCTATTACTACTAATCCTAGTTTACATATATTTAAATCATACAGTGCTACAGTCATCCCCACTTTACCAGTAGATAAATCCTCCACGATTTTTTTTTCTTTATTCTTCTTCTTCTTCATCAGCGTGTGTTCGCCCACCGTTGGGCATACGCCTCTCCAATTTTCTTCCTCACAGAGCGGTTTTCTGTTTTCCTCTTCCAAACTGACCCTACTATCTCTTTTATATCATCGGACCATCGGGCTGGTGGTCTGCCCACACTTCTTCTTTATTATATTCTACCATTTTGTTGGCGTGATTTATATGTAGGTATACGTTACCTGTACCAAATTGCAGATTTCTAGTAATAACGGCCACTAAGCTACGCTACGGACAGACGGACATTGCGAACCTATAAGGTCTAAGATAAGGGTTTCTAGTTTACTGTCGTCTTTTAATCATAAGCCAAACTTTAGAGGGATTCATGACCTTTTCTTTGGAAAAAACATTCGAAGTTCAAACAAACTCCTAGCTTTTATGCGAAATGTTGGGACAGCTTTTTTCGCAATTGGGATGTTGGTCTAGAAATTAATATACAAACGATACTCCTCTTAGAGTGTGCCTACTCCCGCGTTTCCGCTACTGCAGCTGTGGCCTGGTTGCATCCCGCGATGGTGGGTCGGTCGTTGCACCGTCATTTGGGGACGGTGTTGAGAGGCTGTTGAAGGAAAATTTGCCATGGGCATGGCTAGAGAGATTCTGCCATGGGCATGATGTTGGTCTAGCAAAAATTTGACCAGTAACTAAATCACCCATACAAGTAGAGATCTAAGCTATTTTGGTCGATTGCGGTTAGTGTGTTATGCTTATGAATGATATCAATTAGCATGCCAGACCATTAAATTTTAAATACTAAATGCAGCGCAATAATTGGTTCAGCCTTGAGACGTTACTTATCATCGGATAAGTTTCGTTATTATTCCGGCATAATGTATACGATAGCATGTAAAAAAATATGTTTTTTCTTTTACCGTTATAATATAAATAACAAATTAAATATCTTGGGACATCTTACACACGTCGACATATCATCACACGATAAGCTCAAATAAGGCTTGTGATCTGGATAGTAGGTACTAGGCGACGATATAATTATATAATATATAGATACATATACAGGATGATTCTTGGGTCATGAGATTACTACGGTACCTTAGTAACAGTTGCTCAGCATGACCGTCGCTAGTACCCTGTTCACTCCTGGTCATGACCCAAGAATCACCCTGTATATACTTATATACATAGACAATTAGACAGCCATGACCAAGAAACAACTATTTGTGATAAATAAATACACAAATAATGCCCTCGCCAGGATTCGAACCCGGAACCTCCAACTACGTAAGCAGGGACACTACCAACTAGGCTACTACGGATTATACTTAAAAACAATTATACAATGGCAATTTTATTGGATTTGAAGTAATAATATTTATTATTATCAAACAACATAGATCATTTATAACATCATAAAAGTATTTTAGTAGGTAATATAACTTTGAATCTAGAAGTAATCACGGTGCAGACTTTGCCATTTGACCTTCTCTAGAACAAAGACAGGAAAGTAAACAAGATAACTCTGGAATTTGACAACAATTACCTACTCTTTAGTTAATTGGTTTGGTAGTTGAAGAATAAATTGAGCTGTGGGTGGCCGAAGATTCTTTATGAGTCATCTTTAGATGCATAGAAAGTTATCAGACGCTAGCACCTACTCACGCATGGGGTGGTTGACGCTAAACTAACTCAAATAAGGTCATGCGGGGCAATTGCAACTATGAGGTAAATCCGACTAATTGACATACCTGCTCTTAATTTGTAAAAAGATCATATTTACTTACTATTGTGTTGCTTTTGAAATGAATCAAAGAATGTTCTAGGTATTAAAAACAGATTAAAAGAAATGTCCATTAGTTGAATTTACCTCGTAGTTGTATTTGTCCCGCATGACCTTATACAGGGTGGTGTGGTTCGTAGTGTTAAATACTTTTAGTTGGTATTGGGTATGACGTCGCTGGACAGTGTAGACGCCCCCTTATTAGCAAGTTATGTAGTGAGTGTTGTGTGCAACCCTCTTTATGACAAAAGTAACACTGAGGGTAGATCTTTCCTTGCATCGCCCCCGCCACCACCGCCCGCGGCCAGTACCCGTTCTAGCAGGGCGCAAGCCCGCAGTACGCGTCGGGCTTTGGCCGGGGGTACTCCGGACGAGGACCCTCTTAATGGGTCGAAACATGTCGAGCAATCATCGACTTAAATACGTGAGTAACCCGGTTCGATAATATTTTAATATGGTTTTGCTTCCTTTATAACTTAATTGTTAGACCTTATTTTGTTTGTAAATGTTGTGTTCATCTGTAGGTAATTGGTGGCGAAATAAAGAATAAATAATCAATAACCTGGTATTAGCACCTACGTAAAGGTGCATTTAGACCAAACGAGCATTCGCTCATTCTATCCCCCAATCTACGAAATTCGTTCGTTACACAAAACGTGATTCGTCGAAATTCGTTGATTTCGTAGAGTGGGGGATAGAATGAGCGAATGCGAGCGGTCTAAATGTACCTTTATTATCCTTATCTAGATGGCTAGTTTCAAATCAAAACAGTGATTCATATTCATATAGTATCTATCTATCAATTAAAATAACTTTCTTCATTCACAACCGTGCTGGTTCAATGTTATTAATACTCATAATTATGATTTATTGCTGTTACATTGTTTCTCTATTAACTTATTAAATCTTAAAATGTTGAACGGTGACTAAAATCATTCATTATTGGACGTAAGTACACAATTATAGTACAGTCAAAGTAAAATATACATATTTGTTCTTAATTAGTGGGCCACGACTGTATGTATAAGTACGGTCAGCTCCAAAAAATATATTTACGATTTGGATCCTTGTTGTCATTCATGAGCGTGCGTTCTGACATGTATACATATTTTTAGACGTGACTGTACACAACTCCATACCAAACTTTCTTTTTATTTTGACCATTTTTACAATTTTGAATTTATGGGTACATTTTGAGTCAGTTCTACTGAATCACTGAGCTCTTTCGATCCCAAAAGGGAAAAAAATATCCCAAACTTTCCATACATTTTTCTTCCTTTGTTACCGCCTTACAAAGTGTATGAAAATATGGTAACAAAACAGAACAAATCCATGGGACATTTTTTTCCTCATTGACATCAAAAGAGCTTGTGATTCTGAGTAGAAATAACCCAAAAATTGAAAATGGTAAAAATAAATAGAAATGCTCACCTGTTACTATGAGATTCTTTGTATTTTGAAATGATTTTTGCACTTTGTGGGCATATATCTTATTACCTTGAGTGTACACACACGTAGTAGGTGGGTAAGGCCGCGGATTTTGACGAATTCGGAGCTTAAAATTTGTCTTGCTCATAAAAAAAAACTGATAACATCTAGAGAACTCTGATCAATTTTAACATATTCCCCTATGCTCAGTTACATGTAATCAAATGAAATAGCTAATTTAGCTCTTTATTTAAAATTAATAAATAAATATTTCTGCCAAAAACGTAACGAAAGTCGAGTAATTTTTTCGACTACGAGTACTTAAAACCTTTTTTTTATATATTATTAGACTTGTCAGCGTTAAATGTTTGTTTTTAAACCAAATTATAATGATAAACGATTGCTTCGTTCATTAAGGACTTATGATATGTGAACAATTTTACTGTTTTCTTTCCCTTTACTTTTTGGGTCACCAATTCCAAACTTACGTTACGATACTTTCGTAACGCTTTTTTAAGGTAATATTTAAGCCAATGTTGGTAGAAATTTGTTTATCGACACTAGGAACTCTTATTCTAGTAGGGCGACACCCATAAGCACACTCACTCCTATTAATTCGTTAAAAAATGGTTGTCACAGTGCACGCGGCGAAAGTTTTAGCAAAACACGTCTAAAGTGGTAGTGTGATTTTCACGGTAAGTAGTGATTATTATTAAACGGCTGTTTTTTCATACGAAAGGGTTTAGTTTTAAACGTCAGTAGCATGTACTATTATGTTCAGATTGCAATTATGTACCAAGATAATCAACCTTTTTTCAAATATACGTTACACTTATGTTACGAATACGTTACATTTTTACAAAACGTAACGTATTTTTTATGTTACGTAACGAAAATATGTGGTAAAGGGAAGTGGACACAGAAATTTACTAATTTAAATGAGTTTTATTAGATTTAGAATGACAGCATACTGTAACAAGTGTTTGCGAAACAAATCAATAGTTATTTGTTATTTAGGTATTTTGATTTGCGTTTTTAGAAGTAATCTTCTTTTTCCAGTGGGTAATTTTACCCCCCTAGGGCTAATGAAATACAGTATAATTATTAACGCGTTTATTAGTGTTAATTAATAACAGTTCATTTTCCATTTAAGCATTTATGGTGATTTATTTTAGTTTATTTAGTTCCAAAGATTATGGCATTAAAACATTTGTAAATACTGTTAATTTAAGTAATTACTAAGTATGAGAAATTACATTATATGGGTTGATTTTTATATTTGATTAAAACAAGTATTTAGCGATAAAAATATGTTTTTTTTTTACGACCTTTATTTATTCAAAGTTCATACCAGTATGAGCTGAGCTTTATAGTAACTTTTGTTGCGTTTTATGGTAACGTAACGTATTTTTTGTATGTTATGTCTGTGTCACATTCGTCAAAATCCGCGGCCTTACCCAGGTAGTAATTTAAACACTTTAGTCTAAAATATATTTTTTTAACTTTCAACTGTAGAACGGTATACATCGAGTTGTGTAAAAATATCCCATGAAATCAATTTTGTGGTTATTTATAGACCAGTACTTATCCCTAAAAGGTGTTTAACCTTTACGAAGATATTTTATTGCGTAATGAGACAGTGATGTGAGCTGTATGACCGACGTTAGACACATCAAAGTGCTGTTATCGGAGTTTACCGCATAAATAACCTCGGGTCAACTCGGCCCGATTCGGGTCACCTCGGCAGACTTTGGCCTATTGCTTTCTTCGGTCTAAAACAAATAAGTTTTTTTCGTCAATATTTATACAAGATTTTATCGTCGTCTGTACGGAATAGGCCCGTCTCTCACGAGGCTATTCAAATGCTACGCGACTGAGACGCGAACCATGGTCGCCTACCGGTATGCTACTTGTTTGCGCACACGGTGCTACGCTAATGAGACTATTTTGAATTGAGTGATGAAGACAACATTTTGCTACCTACATATTTTTACAAAAATAAGCGGAAATATACTTAACAAACGATTCTGGGTGCATCCATATACCTTTTAATAATTTTAGTTTCTTTTTTCCATCTTAATCCACGCCTTTTCTGTTACATACTCTTTTCTGACATACTCTAGCAAAGAAACGTATTATAATACGTTTCGTTGACGCTGTGTGTACTAACATGCATATTTTTTCACCTAAAGGTGCATGCAGATCAAAAGAGCATTCGCTGTTCGAAGCCCCTACTCTACGAAATTCGATCGTTACACGAAACGTGATTCGTTGATTTCGTAGAGTGGGGGATAGAACAGCGAATGCTCTTTTAGTCTGCATGCACCTTAACGCGTCGTCGACGCGTGTCGTCGTGTGCGCAAGGTCGTGAATCAATATGGCGGCTACTCACAAGCGACGCGTAGGATACGGGTATGAAACGCAAATCGCTTGAGAGTCGCCTCGTGAGAGACGGGCCATATACAGACGTTATTCATAAAGCCATTTTTTTGCAGAGATCAGGAATCCGTACCTACCATGAGTTGGAAAGTAAAGGATACGTTAGGTCTTCTCGGTACGTAATGCATTATATCGCACTCGCACTGATACATTGGAGTTTATGCTTGGAGTGAGCGCGATGCCCTGCTTTAAGTATCGAGTATAAAAAAAAAAACGTAACGAAATCTTGGTACGGCTACAGTTATCAAAAAGTTTGTACACAATAAGTAATCTTTCTTTCTCGAATCGGATGTCGGTCCCATAGTAAAAGTTCATCAATATGACCTTTGGCTGGTGAATAAAAAATCACCCTTCATTGAAAATATTTTCTACAATAATATTATACTCACAACGATGCGCCATTCACTTATTATTCATAATTATTATAAATCCTAGATCACAGCTAGCATAGTAATGCGCAGGATTCGCAAAGAGGCCCTGTCGCCGCTGTCAATCCTTATTAGGAACTGTCAAACTGTCCACAGCGTGCCATGTTAGTCATGGAGAATGGCTGAGTGATTGTTATGACGTTGTACGTTAGGAATTGCGTTTTATATAACGTCTTACTGTAGTTACTGTAAACATCTGAAGGGTCCACGGAAAGAACATCATCATCATCTAGTCAATTCAAATTACAGAAGGAAAAACCAACACAACACCTTACTTTTAACAGAATAAGGTGTAAATTCGCCCTGATTTTAAGCACTGGAACTGGACATGTTTTTTCCGTGGACCCTTCATCTGTCCTCAGGTTATTTTTTTTATGTGATAATGGTAGATGACTGAACTCTCAGCCCATCTGATGGAAAGCAGAAACTGAAGCCCATGGACATAGTGATCGAAAAATCGCCTATGCGCTGCCTACCCTGAGGATTTAGATGGATTACCTCTATCTATGCCAGTAATTACACCGGCTATCTTACCCGCAAACCGAAACACAGAAGTGTAAACACTGCTATTTAGCGGCAGGTTAACGGGTAAGACGGTGGTAGCTCGGGCGGACCCTGCACGAGGTCCTACCACCAGCATACCTTAATATTATTATTTATACTTTTTTCACGAATGTCTGATAAATAATTATCATAGAAAAATCAAGCTTAATGTGAAAAAGGCAAACTTAATAATACCATGAAGCATTCTCTACGTTTACACTTCTCTACATATCACGAGCTTATTGGTCTATGTTTATTATAATAGTATGTAAAACGAAATAAAACGACTATAGTTAAATTTTTTACACATAGGGTAGTTTAGCCAGTTCACCGGCCACCTTGCTTTTAGGCCTTTTTTATAGTAAATGTAATGAAATGAAATGAAATAATGTATTGCTCAAACATGGTACAAAAGATGGTTTCTTACAATTATGTGGCACAGCATGTTTAGCCACTAATGGCATGCAAATAAAGACTTATATCTAAATTGTTTAAATTTATTCCGTCCAAAAAACTTGTCCAATGAAAATAATAGAAGCGTTTGGTGATAATAATGTAAGCGTTTGGTGGTCGAGAACTAAATTTATCTGGCCGAAAACCGCCTAAACTAGCCTACATTGTATGGCGGTAACATAGAAAATGAATCTTTAGCCCCTACTAGGGCTTGCATTCCGGAATTCCGGAATTTCGAAATATCGGAATTTCGGACCGATTTTGCTGTTTTTACAGTTCCGGAATTGACACAGCTAATATCGGAATTTCGGAATTAAAAAAAAGTGTTTTTATTATATGGATAAACATAAAATATCAACACGATTATGATAATCAGGTACAGAATACAGGATACAAAACCACCACAATATATATCGATAAGTAATTCTAACCACAAATTGTGTTATGTTTTATTTTCTGTAAAATAAACAGTGTTTACTAAATTAAAAAAAGTTAAGTAGTACCTAGCTACTAAACCACGAAAACTGGCCAAGATAAACAACGATCCTGTACCAGATTTTAATTATCAATTGGGTTGCAATTATTTACCGTTATTTTTCTTTTAGCCCTTCGATAATTATACGCATTAGTATTTACATATGTCGAATAATCTTAAACTTTGACTTAAATCTCCACTTGGTCTAGTATCAAGTAGAATTCCAAAAAAGTAAAATTTTGGTATCTGTAATTAAAGTTTACAGGTACGTAACTGATTGTTACATATGGTAGAACTTCTCGGCAAGATAGAGCGCGTTAGCCTTGAGTTCGGACTTAAGATAAACAGGAATAAAACAAAAATTATGATTGTCGACCGCATGAATAACAATTCTCCAGAAATTACTCAAATTGCTAATTGTGATTTGGTGCAGTCCTACATTTCTCTGGGGGCATTAATTACGAACAACGGAGGATGTATCGATGAAGTGAAGAGGCGTATGGCAATTTCTAGGTCTGCAATGGATAAGTTGAGGAAAATATGGAGGAATCGTAACATATCGATACCTTTAGGCTCAAAGGGCGTAAACGCCATTTTGGCCAAAATGAGTTTTGAATGCAGTTTTGTTCAGTTTTTTTTTCTCTATCGATATGTGTAGTTAAAACAACGAAATTCGACAATTTAGGGCATATACGACCCACGTATTTCTAGGAGATTTTTTAAAAGCAAGAGGCGTATTTGATACATTTACACATTTTTTTGTTTATTTAGGTAATAAGTTCAGAAATAAAAAAAATAAAGAGGTCTTATAACAAAGTTGTTATAAAATGTTTATAATACAAAACTAAACAAGCTCATACGACGTAGAAATTATGCTACTTAATTTAGGTAGTATGACTCTAGTAGGCTAAATTAGGTTTATACGCCCGTATCCTTGCATTGTACGTTTTAAAATGACTCATACGCCGCAACGTAGTAGGCATGCTGCGCCTCTTACGCCCTATGATAACAAAACTTTTTGACTCATACGCCCCAAGAAATGTACAAATTATGGCTTATAGGCTCGCTAAGTTATTTTATTATTTCAAAATTGCTTACGTACTGTGTACCTATACGATAGTAATGATTCATTGTCATTATCCAATTATAAAGTAAGAATGAACGGTTATTGCGTTATTAAAACTACGGTATAGAAGCGAATGACCATCATTCTAAATCTATGTATACTTACCTGTATACTGGCGTACCTATGTTGCAAGTGTGAAATGAAAAGTATAGACAGATAATGTGATAAAAATGGGAGACATTGTGTATAATGTGTATAAATTTACGTTCA
Organism: Thaumatotibia leucotreta; assembly: GCA_025490895.1. Classification (NCBI taxonomy): domain Eukaryota; kingdom Metazoa; phylum Arthropoda; class Insecta; order Lepidoptera; family Tortricidae; genus Thaumatotibia; species Thaumatotibia leucotreta. The sequence goes on along the minus strand of JALPQI010010161.1, from coordinate 4,202 downwards.
ATTTCAGTCCACATTTTTAATTTACAGTACGGACAGTTATATTTTTTGGTTCTGTGCGTTTTAAACATAAATTTAATTTAATGATTAAGTATTTTAAAAGTCTTCTACTCCATTTAGTATGTAATTAATATCTACATAATTATATGTTGGTAATTTAAAAAAGAAAGAAATGCTATGTGAGAGTAAAAGATCTTTACGTTGTGTCTATAGGTTTTATAAAAATCAAAAGATAAAGATTTGTGATTATTAGTATTCTAAAAGCATGCTATTATATTTAATTTAGTAGTTAATATGTATGTGTTGGTAATTATAAGGAAAAATAATACTAAATGAGAGTAAATGTACCTTACATTGCATCTAGAGGATATTATTGAAAGAAATATATATATAATAAAGATGTTGATTAATTGCTGTTTGTAAGAAGCTCATCAAAACTTTCATCTGGAGTATAGCATTATATGGGTGTCAGGCGTGGGCCATGACGAAAAAGGACAGAGAGATACTGGAAGCATTTGAAATGTGGAGCTGGAGATGAATGGAGAAGATAAGTTGGACAAAAAATATCACAAATGAAGAAGTGCTTAAAAGAGTGAATAAAAAAAGGAGTTTGCTAAAGATAATAGAAAATAGGAGAGGGAAAATGTTTGGTCACCTTATACGACATGACGCTTTGATAAAAAAAACATAATAGAAGGAAGAATTGAAGGAAAGCGAGGAAGAGGGAGACATAGAGGAATTTACATGAAACAAATAAAAGAGAAAGTAGACGTTGTGTCGTATAAGGAAGTCAAGGAGGTGGCTTTAGACAGAGTTAGATGGATACAGTTACAATCATCAGTTACGCCGACAAGAGTTTGACTCTTAAATTTATGATGAATTGTTGTTTGTTTTACTGGTTTCATATCGCATTTTAATCTGGGTTTTGGTAGTAGCTTAATTGTCCAATAACAACCATTAACATTATTTTTATCCCTAGACATAAAAGAAAAATATAATCAGCAACAGCATAGTCAGTGTAGACATTTTTTTAAAATAAAAGCAGCAACCTTTTAATTGATTGTAAGTATTTTTTAACCCCACGGTGTATTATACACCCATTCAGAGCATTGCCTATGTTATGAATGAGTTTATAAGACCGATTATAACTATGGTAATTGTGATATACGCCCCATTTAGACCAAAACTCAAACGTTTAGTAACCAATACTCCCTACATTTTTTGCATATTATGTGAAGTTTAAGGGCGTAAACGCCATTATTTCAAAAAGTTAAGGGAGTATAACATACCCTTTTTCTTTATTTATTAATTTATCCTAAATGATTGATATTCAAAACGTTTATCTTAAAAATTCAAGTACGTTGGCCAAAATTTAAGTTATTCTGCCAAAAAACAAAGAAGTTATGATTTTTTTTCTAAAATACTTTTCTTTTTTTGCTTCTCCTGTAAAGTGGCAATTTGGCGTTTACGCCCTTTGAGCCTAAAGGTATCGATATACAGAAAAATTCGGCTGGTTCGGGCACTTATATTCCCCATATTTTTGTACGCCGCAGAAACGTGGACCCTGCGGGAAGTAGAGAAGAAGAAGATAGACGCCCTAGAGATGTGGTGCTGGAGAAGAATGCTCGGAGTATCATGGACTGAATTCCGTACCAACGAGTCTATACTTCGAGAACTAGGCATCAAACAGCGTTTATCATTTTTAGTTTAGTCTCGTATCCTCATTTTTTTTGGTCACGTGTGCCGCCGAGAAGAGGTGGCTGCGAGGAGCGACTTGTAGTCCAGGGAAGGATTGAGGGAACCAGGCTACGAGGAAGATCGCCTATGAGGTGGACTGACCAGATAAAAGCGGCTGTAAATGGCTCGGCATCACTGTATAAATGCACCAGGAGGGCGACCGTCAGAGAGGAGTGGCGACGTGTTGTAAAGCTTGCCACCAACAGCTGAAGTGATGACCACGACCACTCTGGCAAGTGACTGTCAATGACTAATGTTTCTAATTTGAATTACCATACCTATAAGTACTTAGCATTTTGTATAAGAACTTAACCTTAATTTATTAATGGACAATACAATGTACCCATGAGGAAAGGGAAAAAAAAAACAGCGGATTTATGACTAGATTTGAAGTTTAAAATGTAGTATAAGTTTACCGGATGACGTCTATTTTAAGAGAAAATGTCTTTTATTTAAACCGTTGCGCATTTTAGGTAACGCTTTTGTCGCTGTGTTGCCTTCAACAACTCTCTTCTTCTTCTAACACTCTCGTTAGTAATTCCGTGCTTACCTCCCCTTGATGCACAATGTACAATAATTACCTAAAACTTGAAAATGCATTTTTGCGATAGTTTCATTAATAAAATTCTTTTTTATGTAGTGCAGCATTCGAAAGACACAAAAAAACTTGCTTCTTTTAGCCTCAGGAATATGCTGTTAAATTGTTTCCCTTTCCTCATGGGTATCTTGTATACAAATCACATAGCAATTTTACTTTTTATTTAAATATGACCTAGATTTACAAAATTTTCGTTAATTCCGGAACTAGTATCGGAATTCCGGAATTGAAGTGTAATATCGGAAATCAGTTCCGGAACTGGATATGGTCCGATATTGCAAGCCCTAGCCCCTACACCACGAACAGGGCTTGAGATTATGTGTAGAATAAATACGACTTTTTCAAAATGTAACTCTTGAGTTGATTTAGCAAAATGAGTCACGTCGTAATGACAGTAAAATCGATCGCTCGCATAATATGCACATGCAACTCTTTCCAGACTGACACTAATGAACTGTTAACGATTCTATCCGCACATTCCTGTCCATTCGACTCGTTACGAGGACGGGAATTGAATCGGTAGCAGAATTCCGTCTTTAAATTTAAATATTAGATCATCATACATCATCATCATCATCATCATCAGCCAATTGACGTCCACTGCTGGACATAGGCCTCCCCCAGATGGCCATACATCAGCAGCCTATGATAATCCACTGCTACGTAGGCCTCTCTCCTATTAACTATGCGTATAGACGCATTAGGAGGTAAATGTCCATAATCGCCACGCTGGGCAAGCTGATTGGCGATCGCAGTAATGTGTCCACTATGATGACCCTTCTGCCTAGCGTTGAAAATGTCGGAAAAAAACAACATGTTTTTTTCGGGAATGTATGAAAACTTCGTTTTTTTTCGTTTTTTTCGGGTTTTTACAGAAATAATCAATGTCACTGTCACTGTCACTCCTCGCCATCTGTTTCAATTGACTTTTCCTCAGTGACATCGCGTTCTCCTGGTATAAGTGAAAATTAGACCTAATTTACATTGGTTTAAAGTTGAAAATTTAAGTGGAAAATTTCATTGTATTTTTCGAAAAAATCAGGAAAAAAACGAGCTGTTTGGAAAGAAACGGGATTTTATCCGGAAATTTTCAACGCTGTGCCCATCATCAATCTTTTATCAAATAATGGTCAGTGACACTTCAATCCCATAGTCGACTCTTACGACACCCGCAGGAGGAATTGGGGTGGTGACAAATGTATTTTTACTCCCACTCCAGCAGCAGGTTTACTTTAGGCATCAGCCGCGAAAGCTGAGGGCGTGGGTTCAAATCCCGCTTCTGGTAAACTTCAGTATTTTTCTTTGGTATATGAGATTTAGTATTTCAATTTATACAGGTTGAAACATAACATAATACTTTTTTCTAAGTACTTTAAAAATAACAACTTTCAAAAACGAATGTAGTCTTCTTTGAGCATAATACCCTATATACGGTATTTAATAGTACATTTCATAACTAGTGCGGGAAAACTTTTTTTCGGCGAGGGTGAAAGTTGGAGCCCGAGTGAAACGAGGGCGACAATCACCCGAGTTTAAAAAAAGTTTTTGCACGTGTTAGGGACGATTTTTTTCATAACAAGTGCGTCAAAAAGAGAAATTAGCGAGTTCGTTTTTGCGCACTAGTTAGGAAAAGTACTTTTCCTTCATGTCCCATAGTTTTCGCAGACGCACCTAGGGCTACCAGATTGTGTAATTGGATGCAATTTTTATATAATTTGGCGGCTCTTTGTATAATGAATTTCCTTGTATAATCTGAGAGAGAGTTTAAAATTAGTCACTTCAATGACAAAGCTTTTTTTTGTATTATTTTATTGGATTTTGTATAATTTCAGTGTCTTGTTTCGTTGTTTGAAACTTGTGACTGGTTACC